>NW_015449938.1:295543-312257 GCF_000239435.1 Tetranychus urticae
TCATTTAAACTTACACACCTAGTCAAGGAAGGCAAACACAAAAATATCCAATTGAACTTGTCCAAGCAAAGGAAACGAGAAAATAACTCCCAGCATTATTATCATCAAATGATATCATCCATGAGAATGATGATAACGGATATTCTTTATTTCCTTTAATAAACGAATAAATGAGTTTCGGTTGCGAATAAATTCAATTGTTTCCTATTGATGAAATTTCTCGATAAAATAATTTCCACTCCCAGTCAGCTGGGAAGGTAAAAGGCAACAAAGACATGAATCAGATTAAAAGAAAATGTTTCTCTGAAACTGATTAATTCCATGAAAATAGCATCTGTCTGTGG
This sequence comes from Tetranychus urticae, assembly GCF_000239435.1. Next base: position 295,888 of record NW_015449938.1, read on the forward strand.
TTCAATAAACTGTGAAAATGATAAACAAATTGTAATTATTTCAACTTCACCAATCCAATTTGATTTAGTAAAGGCAATTGGTTTGCTTAATCAAATTACTCAACTCGAGATTGAATAAATATTCCGACAATTGCTTCTCCAACTGTTTGATAATTAAGTCAAGTCATTATGAAAATGTCGAGTTGAGTTCAGTTGAAGCTAATGAGGAGGCCAACAAAGACAAAATGTCTAGCTCTTAATGAAGCTTCACCTTTCCATCCTTTTTTCCCATTCCCAGTTAAACATTTGAAATATTTTTATTCTCATGTAACCAAAACTAGGCAAAAGATGACTCCAGGCAATAAAGATAATAATATTTAATGAGACATAAGTTGATCAACAAGATTAATTTGGTTGCTCATCAAAATGGAAACAGATTGATTTGCTCAATTGCAAATCAAACTCGCAAAGTAAATCGATAAATTTTCATTTAGAGAATTGCCTCAAAACTAATTTTCATTAAACCATTTAATAAAAGTTATTGAAAGTTCATTTGCTATTCAAAGTTTACTTTGAATAATTCAATAGGTAAACTCGTAAAATGAAGGCAAATGTAAACTCAACTTTAATGAAATAAATGCAAACTGACAGCAAACAAAGTAAACTTAAAACGTTGTATTTAAATTTCAATTTTACATTTGACAAAATAAACGTTTAAAAGACATAATTTCAAAGTGAATGCAATTAATGTTGACCTTTTCAACTCGACAAGAATGGTTCAAGTGAACACTTTATGCACACTTTAAACATTTAATGATAAACTGAAACAAGTCGAGACGAGATACAAATTGTCTAACGTGGTTAACCATATTAACTTGAAAACGAAACAATTTGAAACATTTCAAGAGAAAAGTGGAAAAAGGTTTTTCTCTTCAACATTGAACATAAAATATAAACTGCAAGTTTAATGGAAACGAACTAATCAAAGATAATCATTTTCAGATTAACAGTGAACAAAAAGTTCGAGTCTGGAAAGAGTAGGATTTCAAATGAACAATTATCAATCAATCTTGATCATATTTTTTTACTTGATATAACTTTTCTTTACTTTCATGATAAAGTACATGATAATGATGATGATGGAAAATGCATTTACTTCGCTTAAATAACGTTTTCATTTCACTTTTTTTCTGCCTCTTCCAATGTTCAATAACTTGATGTTCAGTAAATGGCAACATTTGCTAATAGTATATTAATGCAACTTTTACATTTCAAGTTCAAATGGATTGACATTGAAAATCACTGTTTACCATTAAAAGTGCATTTACTTTTGTACATCAACAAAGGAAAGGCGAAAGTTGAAGTTCATTTTTCATTTCCAATTTCGTTCTAATTTAATTCATTATTGCAAGATGGGAAAACAAAAAACTGGGAGTCAAAAATAGTAAATAGCTTTACATCATAAATCTTGTTCCCAAATGAAAGGTAATTATTGCTTAGGAAAGGAAAAAATTTTATTCAATAAAAAATTAATTTTTATTCCTTTCATTTGTTTCTTGCACTTTGGCCTTTAAAGCTATTCAAACATTGGGTCAGCTCATTTCAATTTAGCTTCTTTTCATGGTGAAATAATTTCATCTCAATGAAAGTGATTCTTGTCAAATGCAATATCAAAAATATCAATCACTCAGAGAATCAAAATTTTGTAAAGAAAAGTTTTTCGCTCAATTTTTCGCTTAGTTGATTGCTATCTTTGTATTAGCATTGACACTTTTGTTACCAAGTGAAAACAGTTAAGAAAAAATTTTGAGAAAAGTTATGATAAAATAGAAAATCGCATTTTCTTCAGTCGATTGCTCAGAATTGCTCAGTACTTGTGTAAAGAATTTGTCACATTTCTGCATTCTAATGAAATTCAGTTGCATGTTCGCATGAATTGTTGGATTTGTTGTGTATTCTGAAAAATAAAGAAATTTACATTTTATTTTCTGTCTCTTTTGATGAAAATTATCGAATTAATTGAACTGTTAAGTTCATGCTTGGACTTCGAAATGCATAAAATTTTGCTAAGAAACTTGAGAATATTCAGTTTCTTTCAATCATCTTTTAATATCATGATTTGACTTGATTGTGAAGTTCATTTTTGAGAGCAAATTATTATGATCGCCTCAATTCCGCCAACTTTCAATTCGAATCTCGGAATTATATTGAGATTCGATTCATGAATATGCAGAATTCATAGTTTCATATCGACTTATTACGTCTTATTTCGTTTTTAATCAATCTGATATAAATTCACAAAGAAGATTAAATTATCTCTTGGGAGTGAAAATTGGAATTTTTTATCTTGGCAAGAGTGTGGAAATGTTGGAAAAAATAAATAATGGAAAATCATCAAAATCAAAATGATAACAGAAATGCTGAACTTGGAACATTGTAATTGAAAGAAAACAAAAAGCAATTACAACAAATGCAAGATGTTGCCACTGTGATAACAGTAATAATCTCAGTCTATCCAATTTATCCCGGCAACTCGAGTGTGAATTTTAATACCTTCAATGATAAACTGGAAAAGCAACAGAAAACTTGGCCATTTCGAGATAATGATTTATCTTGAAATAGTGTTGAAGCATCATGTTTATCCACCATTTACATGAATTTATACATGAATAAAATTATTTCAATACTTTACTAGAAATGACCAGCATGTTGAGAAAACATTACATCAACTTTTTTTTCCTGTATGATAATCTTGCCAATTCAATTGGAAATTGAATGTTTTGAGAGTAAAAAAAGGACAAGGATAAAAATGAATAAATAATATTGTTCACCTTTAAAGATGTTGATTGAATCATGTCAATTGAAGAAGCACTTTACACTGAACTTGTAAACCCACTTGAGCAACTATTGAAGGCAAGTTTCTTATAGTAATGGCAGGGAGTGAAAAGGGAATGATTCAGGGAGTGCATATTATCAACTCATTTCCATTTTCATCACAACAATTGTGAATAACTTATCAGATTTTGTTGCTCTACAATAGCGAGTAGATGAAACTGATAATCAGACTCAGTTGAGTTTCAAAGGACAATTTCATATTCTCATGTTTTCACATTACCAGAGTAAGCATTTTCAACTCCCAAGCATATAATATCACAACATGACAATAACCTTGACAAGATAAATAACAAATGTAAATAATTTATATACATGCTTCTTTAATACTGTTTATCATTATTTTCACTTTACTTTAATATCAACTCGCATAACTCATTATAAGTTCAATATAAACTTGAATCAGCATTGTTATCTGCATCAAAATTTTCTTTGATAATATTCACAAAATTGGTGTAAAAAATGATGTCAAGATTATTTTGCCAAGCATTTTACTAGTCAGCATTCTAACCTTTACTCTGTTTGTTTTATTTTAGCATAAAATGTTAATCATTATATTAATAATGGCTATCATTATCGTTATCAAGTCTTATTGTTCAAACTTGACTGGGAATGCAAGTGCGTTGAGAGTTTTTGTAAAACTGTTTGCAAACATTTTTATGGTCGATTCATCACTCCCAGCTTGTCAGCATCTTTTAAGCGGAATGTGAAGAAAACTTTGGTTCAACTTGACAAGATTAAAATGGATACTAATTGGCCAAAGTCAAAGTTGAAGGAAAATTTCAAAAGTTAAATTAACTTCCCAGCTGTTATAACTGTCCCGTTTCGTGATTCCGCATTTGAGTGGAGTGAATCTCAGTAGAGTTGCAGCTTGAGTAACTTGCTTTTTTAGCATCAAACTCAATCTATTCAAATTTACTCTTTAGTCTTTTGATGAGCATTTTTATTCACTTGGCTTGTTATAATAATCTCATGATGAATTTATGGCGATATTTATTGATTGACCTCATGTTATCTGGTCAAATTCCCTCCCAGTTGAGCCCAAGAATGCAGCCTGAATATATTATACCATGACAAGCTTTTCTAATGCTCTTTATCTTTTATTACTACTATACCTTTTGGTCAGTTTGACTTATTCCATGTTTACACAAGATTACTTAATTTTCTATTCACATGTTATCAAGAACAAAAAAAGGGAAAAGAAAGAAAGAAGTTGAGATAAAATTCTGATCTAATGATGATAACCATCATAATGGTAACAAGAAAAAGATATTAAAAGGCACAAGAATGAGTAAAAGAATCAGTTATCCAAGTTGAAAGTAAAGGTGAAAGGAATGGCGTTATGAAAAGAAGAAAAATAATCATAATGATAATAAGAAGTGTAACGGATAATCAAAAAATAACAGAACAAGTTACAACAATAATAATGATGGTAATAATGGCATGTTATTATAGCTATGCGTTTCGGATAGAGAATCGTCTATTAGATGATAGCAAATATTTTCCCTCCCAGTGCTTAAACTGATAATAGTAACAATAATTATGATTAGCATTGTATTCGATGGCAGTTCAGTTTGATTTTCTTGCTCCAAAAACTGTTTAACCATCAACAATTGTTATCAACATTAATACTGAACAGTAAAGACTGGGAGTGAAGGCTGGGAGTGAAACAATATTATGTATAAATTAACGTTAATAAAAGGTAATCTCTGTGATTATTAATATTATGTGAGAATGACAAATGAAAATAGAAGGGAGAAGAAAATAATTAACTGTAAAGACTAACATGGATGAGTAAATTAGTGAAACTGTTAAAGTGTGCAAAATGATGATATTAACGTTGATAATAGTAAATGGTTACAAAGTAATTGACATTGATTAGAACTCGTAAACTCTGATTAAATGGTGAATAGTTTAACGATAAATTAAAATGTTGACTTCATTAATAACATTGAATAATGAAATATTTACCAAGTGCTGGGAATACCAAAAATGTCGACAATCTAATTATGAATAAGTTGACAAAATTTTCCATCAAATGAGAGGAGAGAAGAAAATTTTTTGACCATTTTTTCGCAGTTGATCAACATTGCAAGCTCGATCAGTCAAGGAGTGAATAGAGAAACAAGTTTTCAAGTTCACCTTTTCCCTACTTTTCTTTTCGTTTCATTGATGAGCTTTCAGACCTAAGCTCAGGGGAACATTCAAAAACATCTCAACCATTCATCATGGTGAGATGGAGAAGAAACGATTTTACTTTAAAGTAAGTCACAAACACTTGAACCATATTATTGTTTCCCTTCTTGGCCAATATATCTTTTTCCCTTGTCTTGGCATTTGTTAAGTTTTGCACTTTTCACTTGCAATTGTCTTTATCGAAGAAACCATTCTGACCAATATTCAGTCTCAACTGAGAAACAATTGAATCCAAATTGGTTTCAAATTCATTTGCATTCAATGTGCAAATCCCTTTGACAATGATTTATCTTTGAATTTCGTGTCTTCCACTCAAACTACCAACCCATTATCATACCTAAAGCTTTTCTCAATTTTACTTTTCTTTTGTCACCCAAAGCATACAAAACTTATCCTTCACTTCTTAATCTCATGAAGAAAGAAAAAATGTTCAACTCATCGATTTCTCATTAAACTTTTTTTCTCCATTTACACAAAGTTGAGCGAAACCAAAATTAATCCAAAAACCTTTTGCATTCTAATTATGAATCAATTGATTGCTCTTTTAACCTCAGAATTATAATCGAAGCGGTTTTGCAGAGACAAAATTTTAATCTCATTTCCATGGAAAGACAATGTTGCTAGTTGATAATCATGAAACAAAATGTTCAACATTTTTCCATGTTAATTAGCACTCTCGAGATTCAACAAAGTAAAGGATAATTATAATCAGCTTAACTTTTGTGGAAACGAAAAAAAAAGTTTCTAAACTTTTCTGCTAAACTCATCAACATTTGGGAGAAAATTTGAAAATTCATTTTCTATTCAAGAATAAATTATCAAAATTTTTGAAACTCTGATTTAGAATGATTGAAATAAAGTCTTTTCTCTAAGAAAATGGTCAAATGTGTGAAATTTTTGACAGAACTTTTATGCTCAAACAAATTCAAATGTTTCGAGTAAAGATGTTTGATTCAATCGTAATCGTGTTAAGCCAATAGTTTTGTTGCAAAGTTTCAACTCTGAAAGGAATCGCAAAGCTCAAGAAAAAGATTAATTTCCAACTTTGAACCCTGAAAACTTTTACAAGATTGTTATTCAATTTTACCAATTGAATAACCAACAAAAAGGAAATATTAATATAATAAAAGGAAAACAAAATTATCGATAAAATTGATTACATTTTTGTGCACAAAAACAAAGAGTCAAACAAATATATCAAGTTACATAATTTCGTTGAACAAAGTTGCAAGTATTATTGAGACATTTATTGGTTAAGTTAAACTCGCAAGGGAAACTCGAGTTGACCTAATCAGAATGAAAAGAGAAGTGAAATTTGATAGAAAAACTCACGCAAATGCTGAAAGTTGAATATTGAAGAGAGAAATGGAGAAGCAAAAGAAGAGAAAAGTTTCCAAAATTTATTCAATGAAAAATGTCAAACGTTTATTTCAATTTCGTTGACATTTCATCATTTACCAATAAAGATGTAACTTGAAGATATTGAAAAGTTGTTCTCAATGCAAAAATGGTGGCGAACAAGAAGAAAACATGAAAATTTGTTCTTCCATCGAACAAACCAGATAATCAAAATTTTTTTTCCTTTTCGTGGTTCAACTTTCATTCTTCAATAACAATGTTTCTATTATACTTGAACCAATTCTTTATCGTTTATCGTTAACCTTCAATCTGTCTCAACCCAACCGAGTTTATCATTAAATTTTTATTTTATTACTTTTATTAGTTTTCAATGTTATCATGTTTTACCATTTTTATCATCATTTGCTTCAACATTTTCTTCATCCTTCATCTTTGTAAAAACTTCAATATTGCTATTCACATTTGACTTTGACTGAGATTGATAAGAAATCATCATTTTTCATCTTTTCTCTTGCAATTATTTCCATTGTTGTTTATGATAATTCACTCAATTTTTTTATTCTTTCGTTTTTTTTCTCTTCCTCCTTCAAGATTGCCACTTTTTTGTCATTTATATTACAGAATGTTATTAATGTTAAACGATTTCTTTTTTTTGTCTTCAACGTTTCTCCAAGTCGCAGTTTTACTCTTTTTTTCGACGTTCATAGTTTAACTTCTTTTTGAATAAATGATATCAACTAAGTGTTCATAACAAATGAGGTAAAGATTAATGATTTTTATCAAAATGATTGTAGACACTATTTATTTTCTGTTGAATGAACAGAAAACTTCAGTTTTTTTCTTCTCTTTTTTCTCTTTCACGCGGTCCGTTGTGATTTAATAACATGTTTAATATGAATGAGAGGCACAAAAAATAAGGTTGACTTATTAATAGAGCAAAAGTCAGGAACAATAATGTCTCCATAAATATGAATTTCTCCTGAAAACACTAATTTATTTTCCAAATCAAAGTTAGATTTCTTACATCAAGTGAGTATAAAAGTTAGAGGCTATGGTATCAATAATTACAAAGCAATGAGTAGACTCAAAGTTACAATCTATTATGAAATTGCTTGTGTTTCAGATCGATGACTCCCGTGAATGATTAAACGTTTCAAACACTGGGTATTTTTTGTCCTGTTCAGTCATAACTCAAGAACGGATAGACTTCACACTCGAATCATGTGCATGAAGGTTGTAAAACCATAAGAACTCGCTCGAAGTCATTCAAGGTCACCTTATTATTTGACCTCTAAATGACATTTGAAGGTTATTGTCTGAAAGGAGGGTCTCCAGAAATCTTCCCTTTTTTATCCTTTTGAGTTAAGAAGCGGAACTTTTTTTCTAAGTAGAATTTAATAAGTTGATCGCAAAAATAATAACAATTTTTATCTGTGATAAACCGTTTTAAAGTTATCCAAGGTCAAACTGCCGACTTTGTGGGTCATTTGCGCCCTCATTGATAATAGCATGAAGTTGTATCGTATCAATAGTTTACAACAAAGCCTATCGAACCGATTAGATTGCCTCTAAAATGTTTCGTTTATGAATTATCTTGCATTAAAAATATACAAACAAACGTCCCACTTTGGTCGGCAGTTGATCGCAGCCCCTTGAAACTCAATATGCATCACTGGGACATGGGTCTCAATAAAAGTGATTTTCAATATTTTCAAAATATATTATTCAACAGAATAATCACAAGCGAAAACTCCATGTTGACTCCCATAGAAAAATTTTAAGGTCGACAATAAGTTACAATAATGCTTGGGATACATCAAGAAGGTTCAGAAGTCAAAGCTACTTTCGAGATATTGCAAAATATAACAAAATCATTTTTATTCATTTCGAAGAGTAAAAATGAAAAACTACATTTAGAGTCAACTTTTTCTTGGGTTTCGATTTCCACTTTATATTTGGGTCTAGGAATCAACTTGGTGAAAAAGTTTTTTTTATCTCTATAGACCATCGGTTCTTGACTTTCATCATTATGCGACGCAATAATAAAATCAAGATCAGCAGGTTTATCCATGAAGCTTTTAATCTTAAATCTTTTAAGCTTACAATCTGCTTACTAATTGAGCTTTCTGGGTCATTAACTCGGAACACCATGTGGCGTACATAACCTCTGCAGATGTGTTGATGTTTGCTTACATGATCTTTTGCAGATTAAGACATAGGCGTTCTTACAAAGGTTCAAATCGGTTTTTGTGTACCTTTTCTTTACCGAGAACCTCTCGGTAGTATATGGTAATATTGTGTGTGACCCGTATTATTGTCGAATCCTTTCTTTTCCGAAGTGTACAAAAAAATCCTGAAATGCTTTAACCTGAGTAGGCAGAGCCTTGATTAAATTCACATATTTTACTTTTGTTCGCCCCCCAACCAGCACAACGGAATCCAGTTTTCCTTCCTCACCAGTAATTCCAGTAAGTTCTTGTGTATAACGCTTTGTTGAACACATTTTCAGGGTTTTTATTTTGCCATCCCAAAGCACACTGATACTTGTAGATGACATCTAACAATGCTTGAAATAACCTTGCTCATTTATTTAAGTAGTGGTCATAGTAAAAACTAGAAAGGGTGCATATAGGGGTATAGGATGAAAACATGTGTATTTTCGTTATGATAATTTATGATGACTTTCGCGTTTATATCTGGTGTTTTTTTCGTTTAACACCTGTTCGCAAGCACAACTCACGAACGTGTGAAACTACAGACCTTAGACTTGGCCTATGATCTTTCGCAGATTTGAGAACCATAAATTTGACAGCTCAAGGGCATTCAATGTCAATCCGTTATTTGAACTCTAATTGACCTTAAGTGATCATTTTCTGAGAGGAGAAAGTTTTTAAGTTTGATTACTGTTGGTTGAAAATATCAACATTACTTGATTTATCATAACTTAAACTAACCTTTCTATCTATCTAAATGTTCAATTTGACTTATTAGTCATGATTTACCTTTAATCTAAATTCATTTCAATTTTTGACTTTTTTGACTTTTTCTCGTTTCATCTTCCAACTACACCAATAATGACTCTGACTAATATTTAAACCTTTAATCAGTCAAAGTTCATCATCATGAACTTAATGATTCATAATTAGTTTTGACCTGATAAGTCATTTTAGAGTAAACTATGAGAAACCCTTATTTTGACCTTTTTCCCATACATTTCACCACATAAAGCTACTGAATCAGGAACCTCTGGTATTCCTCGATATTTCTACATATCGTTAGCTTCCTCTCGTTGAAACAAATCTGGTGGTAACATTTGTTTACCTGTACGACTCATAGTTCATGAGAAAACCTCAGTTTCTCCATGAACTATGAACCCTCAAAAGTCCTAGGCAAAGTGCCCACTGTATCTCAACCATTCAACATAATAACTTGATCTTTTCTTTAATCATTTACTATTGGCCTATTCTAACTAACTACAACACCTAATTTCACCCCTTAAACCTAGAAGCTATTTTGACCCTTCAACTTGACCATTTTTACCTGCTTAAGCTATTTTCAACCTATTGCTACAAACAAACACAAATCCCTAGAGGAACTCACATTCCTGGTTTTCTTCCACTCATCTACCTTAACCGTCAAACAAACTCTTACTCACCGGGGACTCAAAAGGGCTGTCTTACCTGCCCTACTATAAATACCAAAAATGTCACCTTAACAGGTTATGGTGTATATGGTATGTCGATGGTGTACTTTTGTTGTCTGTTTAAACTTAACTAGTTTTGTATCTTTTTTGTATTGTCTTCTTGGTGTTAACTCACTTAAGTTGAATCTGTCAAATTGCTTCTTCATCATCTTTAACAATTCTGAATAAACTTGTTTAAATTGAATATTTTGACTTCATGTCTGTTTGGTCTGAATATTGACCGTGTGTTTTGTTTTATTTGATTCATCTTAACCTTATTGAATTCACCATCATAACCAACAGGTTATGGGCCCAGTCACGCTTTGCTGACTTGTGTTTTGTTTGTCTCAGTATTTTTGATACTAAATCTTTGAGCCTGAATATTGGCTATTGTGTCCACTAGTTAAACATCATTTTTTTTTGAATACTCATCACTTTCAACACCATCATGATTACCAACGATATCCAAGTTATTAAATTGACCAAGACCAATTACTATGTTTGGAAGAGATCCATTGAAACCATCTGTAGATCCAAAGGAATACTTCCAATTCTTGACGGTTCATCATCACGTCCATCTGAATATAATGCTGATGAGATTCTTACTCTCACTCAACGTGACATCACCAGAAGAAACACCGAAATCAACGAATGGGATGTCAAGGATTCCACCGCTCAACAACTAATCATGCTTAGCATTGACTCCGAAGATGTAAGTCTAACAAGTTTATTTATTAATGCTACCACTGCTCATGAGATGTTCACCAATATTATTAATTTTAGAGAAGAGCGAACTAAACAAAGCTCATTCAGTGTTAAAAGAAAAATCATTGAAGTTAAGTTCACTTCGGCTCACACAGTTGCTAGTTATTTCTCCGAACTTGAGACTGCAATTAAGTTAAATAAAGATCGTAAAATTGATGTTGATGAAGAAAATCTTGTAATGAAAGTTTTGGATGATTTACCAATTATTTATGAAAATTTCAGACAAAATATTGAAATGAGAATAGATACAGGTGACTCAATTACCTTAGCTCAGTTGAAAGCTAATCTTTTAAGAACTGAAAAACGATTGAATGAAGGTAACCCGAGTAAGAAAGGTGAAGCCTTGTTAGTTAAACCTGCTAATAAAATTCATTATAATGTTAAGGACAAGTTTTGTTTCAATTGTGGTCTTAAAGGACACCTGAAGAATGATTGTAGAAGAAGAGCAAACAGCAATAATAACAATAATTCATTTAGAAACAACATTAATAACAACAACAGAAACAATTGGACTGCTCAATCAAATAACTTTAAACATAATTCAAATCGATTCAACAATCAGAATAGAAGTAACAATAATTTTCATAATAACAACAATTATAACCGACAAAATTACTCAAATAATAACAACAATAATTTCAGAGGAAATAGGAACTTTCAACGCCCTAACAATGTTAACTTATCCTCCAATAGAAATAATTATTCAAACAGAAGTACCGAGCAACAAGCTAATTTAGCTTTGAACAATAATGAAAATGAAATAAGTGAACAACATGATATTGCTTATACAGCACATGAAAATAGATCGAATGAGTTAGTTTGGTATTGGGACTCAGGTTGTTCTTATCACTGTACAAGTGACATCAATAGTTTCAGTGAATTTGTTGAGTTAGATGAACCAATACCTTTGACTATTGGAGATGGAAATAAAATTACTGGAATAGCTAAAGGTACTGTATTAGCTGAATGTTTTGATGGTAAGAAATGGAATAAGTGTAAACTTGAGAATGTACTATTTACACCTCGACTTGGTAAATTCAATTTGTTTTCATGGATGCAAGCAATGAAAAAAGGTTACAAGTTATTCTCCTCATTAGAAGGAACTGAAATTTCTGATAGTAAGACTGGTAGAGTATTGATGACATGTAAACCAGTTGGTAATTCATTTGTTTTAAATTTGAAGACAAGAAAAGATGAAAATAATTTTGCTTTGATTGCTAGAGATGCTTCACTAAGTGAGTGGCATAAAAGACTTGCACATGTAAACGTCCATAAAATCATCGAAATGTCCAAAGAGGGTTTGTTACCTAAAATTAAGATTGATTGCGACCCTAATAAATTTGTCTGTGATGGATGTATGAAGGGTAAAATGTGTTCAAAGTCGTTCAAGACTACAGTACCTAGAGAGGTGAAGGTTGGTGAAGCTTTTCATTGTGATCTTGTTGGTCCAATGGAGGTTTCATCAATTAGAGGTTCAAATTATGCTTTAGTTATAAAAGATGAATTTAGCTCTTTTCGATCGATTTACTTCATTACTCATAAATCAGATACTTTTGCTAAAATTGATGAACACATTAAAGACACTGAAAAGGTTACCGGTTCAAAGGTAAAAATAATGAGGTCCGACAATGGATTAGAGTTTGTTAATTGTAAGGTTGAAACAATTTTGAAAAACAATGTAATTACTCATGAATTGAGTTGTCCATATACACCTCAACAGAATGGACTAATTGAAAGAGAAAATCGGTCGATTGCTGAGTTAGCTCGATCAATGTTGTTCGGAAGTAAATTACCTAAAAGACTGTGGGCCGAAGCCATGAACACTGCTGTTTATGTAATGAATTTAGTAATTAACAAAAAACATAAAGGTATAACACCTTATGAGCTCTGGTACAATAAAAAACCTTGTTACGACCATCTTCGCGTTTTTGGTTGTGTTGTATACGTCAAAATACCTGATCAACAGAGAAAGAAGTGGGACGCAAAGTGCAAGAAATGTATCTTCATTGGTTATACCGAATCAACAAAAAACTATCGTGTTTACGATCCATTTTCCAACAAAATTAGTGTCACCTGTAATGTAAAATTTTCTGAAAATGATGACAATGGTGAAGCTACAATTGACAGTGTTAACAATGATGAAGTTGTTAACTTGAGAAAATTATGTGGCGTCAATGATGAAGATGAAAATGGAGATGATAATGATTCCGACAGTGATGAGACAATTATTTATGATCCACTTGATGAAGATGAATTGACCAACCTAAATTTGAAAGAAAATTCATTTGTTAACTTATGTTTTACTGCGATTTCAAATAATGTATTAGAACCATTAAGTTACGATGAAGCAATGAATTCAGCAGATTCAGTTAATTGGTTGAACGCAATGAAAGATGAAATGAAATCTTTAAATGATAACAATGTTTATGATTTAGTTGAGCTTCCAAAAGGTAAACGTGTAATTTCATGTCGATGGGTTTACCGAATCAAACGAAAAAGTGATGGAACCATTGAGAGGTTCAAAGCTAGATTGGTAGCTAAAGGTTACTCTCAAAAATATGGAGTGGACTACTTCGAAACTTACAGTCCAGTTGCTCGTTACGACTCAATAAGAGCAATACTTTCAATTGCTGCTGCTAACAAAATGTATCTATTACAGTTTGATGTCAAAACTGCATTCCTTTATGGTGATCTTTATGAGGAAATTTATATGCAGCAACCAGTTGGGTTTGACGATAAAAGTGGTAAAGTGTTCAAACTAAAGAAAGGCTTGTATGGCCTAAAACAAGCTCCACGTCAGTGGAATGCAAAAATTGTTGAGTTTTTTATTAACCATAAATTTACTCAGTGTAAAGCTGATCAATGTATTTTTGTTAACAATCAAAATGCACTAACAATTTGTGTCATTTATGTTGATGACGGATTGGTTATCAGTACATACAAAAATGAACTTGAAAAACTAACTAATTCTTTATCCAAAGCTTTCGATATGAAGTTTCAATCTCCTCAAGTTTTCGTAGGTATGGAGATCATTCAGAGTCCAGATCGTTCATCAATCAAAATCAAGCAATCTGCTTACATTAAATCATTACTGAAAAGATTTCACATGGAAAATTGTAAACCAATTGGTTCTCCTGGCGATCCCAACTTGAAACTGATCGCAACTAATGATGCACCTGATTCATCGATTCCTTACCAAGAAGCTGTTGGTGCATTATTGTACCTGTCCATCATCTCTCGACCTGACATTACCTTTCAGGTTAATAAAGCAAGTCAATTTAATTCGTGTTATAATGACATTCATTGGGGAGCTATCAAGAAAATCTTTCGTTACCTCAAAGGTACAACTGATCATGGCATTGTATACAACTATCCAAATCCTGATCTACAATTACATGGCTATTGTGATGCTGACTTTGGTGGTGATCTCGTCAAAAGGAAGTCAACAAATGGATTTACAGTAACACTCGGAGATTCACCAGTTTCTTGGGCTTCAAGACTCCAGAAAAGTGTCGCCTTATCAACCACTGAAGCTGAATACGTTTCAATTAGTGAATGCACTAAAGATGTTTTGTGGTACATTCAGTTACTAACTGAATTACGTGTAAATTTGACCACTCCAATCACCATTTACAGCGACAATCAAGGAGCGATCCTTTTATCGAAAAATAGCTGCCTACCAAAACTAACCAAGCATATTGATATGCGATTTCATTTCATTCGCGATCATCAAGAAAATGGTAAAATAAGAATTGAATACATTCCAACAACTAAACAACCAGCCGATATGTTAACTAAATCGTTAACACCAGCGAATTTAAGCAAATGTATCAATTTGCTCAACATTAGTTAATTGTGTTTGTTCCTAGCAAGGGAGGCTGTTGGTTGAAAATATCAACATTACTTGATTTATCATAACTTAAACTAACCTTTCTATCTATCTAAATGTTCAATTTGACTTATTAGTCATGATTTACCTTTAATCTAAATTCATTTCAATTTTTGACTTTTTTGACTTTTTCTCGTTTCATCTTCCAACTACACCAATAATGACTCTGACTAATATTTAAACCTTTAATCAGTCAAAGTTCATCATCATGAACTTAATGATTCATAATTAGTTTTGACCTGATAAGTCATTTTAGAGTAAACTATGAGAAACCCTTATTTTGACCTTTTTCCCATACATTTCACCACATAAAGCTACTGAATCAGGAACCTCTGGTATTCCTCGATATTTCTACATATCGTTAGCTTCCTCTCGTTGAAACAAATCTGGTGGTAACATTTGTTTACCTGTACGACTCATAGTTCATGAGAAAACCTCAGTTTCTCCATGAACTATGAACCCTCAAAAGTCCTAGGCAAAGTGCCCACTGTATCTCAACCATTCAACATAATAACTTGATCTTTTCTTTAATCATTTACTATTGGCCTATTCTAACTAACTACAACACCTAATTTCACCCCTTAAACCTAGAAGCTATTTTGACCCTTCAACTTGACCATTTTTACCTGCTTAAGCTATTTTCAACCTATTGCTACAAACAAACACAAATCCCTAGAGGAACTCACATTCCTGGTTTTCTTCCACTCATCTACCTTAACCGTCAAACAAACTCTTACTCACCGGGGACTCAAAAGGGCTGTCTTACCTGCCCTACTATAAATACCAAAAATGTCACCTTAACAGGTTATGGTGTATATGGTATGTCGATGGTGTACTTTTGTTGTCTGTTTAAACTTAACTAGTTTTGTATCTTTTTTGTATTGTCTTCTTGGTGTTAACTCACTTAAGTTGAATCTGTCAAATTGCTTCTTCATCATCTTTAACAATTCTGAATAAACTTGTTTAAATTGAATATTTTGACTTCATGTCTGTTTGGTCTGAATATTGACCGTGTGTTTTGTTTTATTTGATTCATCTTAACCTTATTGAATTCACCATCATAACCAACAATTACTTTAGTCACATGTTCATTTCTCATGCACCCTTAGAGATATGAGTATTTCCATACCGTTTAGTTAATCAATTATTTTTTAGAAAAATTTGGTTACCTTTCCAACGGTAAGAGTTATAAACAATTTTCTAATCTCAGAAAATGGTCTTTTGAGGTTAGTTAGAGGTCAAGTAACGGATTGGCCTTGAATGACTTTGATCGTTCGAATTTAGGTATTATAATTTGCAGAAGGTAATGATGCAAGTATGAAGTCTGTAGCACCAACCGTTCGTGAGTTATGCTTGATAACAGGCGTAAAATGAAAAGCAACGTCAAGTATTTTATAAAAATGACTGGTGCAAGATTGACTAATGATCTTCAGCTTAATGCATTCAATGTCGTTCATTGGTAAGGTAGCAAAATTTTGAAAATTTCAGGAAATGTTTTTTACTGACTGAATCAACTTTTTATTCGTTCAGTCTTCAATCAAATAATGTCTTGCAGTCATTGTTGATAATTTAAGGAATGAGGCTATTGAAGAAAACAAATTTTCCTCA
>NW_015449938.1:312357-358895 GCF_000239435.1 Tetranychus urticae
AAGACAGTTGAACAGATAACAAGAAAGCAAGTAAATAGAAATTATTTTCATTTGCATTTGTCTATTGTCAATTGCAGCCTTTCAAACAAATGAATAACAGAATATTTTTAATTTTACTTTCAACCCTTGAAATAACTCAAAGTTTAGTTTTTGTATTATTGATTTAATAGGAAAACTTTCAGAGTGAAAAGGGAAAAATAGAGTTGGAACTAGAGTCTATTATTATATTTATATTTATATTCACAGGAATATGTTTGAATGAACACAGATTTACTGAGTTGAGAAATTTTCTTCTCTTCCCACTCTTTTCTCATCATCATTATCCTTTACTTTTATCGGTACAACTTTTAAATGCATCTTCATCATCTTCACCCAAAAAGCTCCCTCTCATCAACATCAATCAAGATAAACAGAAGGAATAAATCGTAATACAAGAAAGAAAGCAAAAAAAGCTGAATAAACAAGAGACAAAAACATTGGTACAAAAGGCTAAAAAGAAAGTAAAAGATGAAGAAGACGAAGATGATGGATCCAATTGTGTATTCAATCAAACATTTACTTCTCAATTCCATTGGATTGATTTGATCTCTTTCTTCATTATTTATCTTCTTAATCATCATCTTTTCTTCCCTTTACTCTTCTCTTTTGGCCTGGAAAAAAGAGTAAAGAGGAAAAACAAACGATTTCCATCAACACCGTTTAACCATTTCATCAACTCACATCAAATTGAACTGTAAACTGGTCAATTGAATATTCAAGTATCAGGGACGAAACTCGAAAAAGAGGAATGAAACCAAACGCTTGCAAAGTATTTAACTAATAATATTTACTATCAATTTATTAGTTTCATTCAATTTGTTGTATTTTCTTTTTTTTCTGTTTATCTTGTTTTCCTTGTTTTTTGCACCTTTCAGCAACAAAGCTATCGATTGAATGAAATAATAAAAAGTCTGATAATCCATCAACGAGATGAAAAAAAACAGAGAAACACTTAACAAAGGTAATGATAGTTTTATATCATGTGGTTGTTGCAATCACAAGACTCTTCAATGATATTAACCCGAGGCCATTTCTCCTTGTTCAGTTACATTCTCAGTTTTATTTTTTCTTTTTTTCTACTCTCATGGAATAAAATTTTCTATCCAACCTTGAGGTGATTCTTTACCAAATCCCAAGAAATTTGCATAAATTTCACCTCGCTTTCCATCGAGCCGGATAATGAAACTAAATTGTCTGATCCCATTGACAAAACAGTTTATAGAAGTGTCTCAAGATCGAACCTCAACATTTTAGTTTCAAAATTAAGATTAATTCTCATGACTTTTCAATAGATGTCAAAATTGAATCGATTCTCACCTGCAATTTGCAATCCTAAACGTTACTTGTCAAAATGAAATGCAAAGAAAAACATTGTTTTGACCTTTTCATTCTGTCTCTAAATCCTATTAACCTTGTAAAAGTTGAACTTTTCATGATTTTGGAAATCAAAAAAGAATCGAAATGCTATTTCGACTGTAAATCTTGCTCATTAACTAGAATCTTTGATAAAGATTTATATTGTTGAGGAATTGAAAGTTTATTCAAGGAGAAATGGTAACAGTTTGAAAGATAGAGCTTGACCTTTCATCCGGCATTTGCAGTTGATTTAGACTCGACACAGTCTTGATGTTCTAATTGTCCAAGCTTTTGTTTGTCCTGTAAACTTTGATTGTATTTATTTAGAGAGCAAATAAGTTTGTTTCCAAATTTTCCTTCAATATTGATCAAAGAAGAAAAACTTGAATTCAGTGTAAATTCGCAATCAAACATTGTTTCAACTTTCGTTGTTTGCCTTAACATTTCATCTCTGAACAATTGACTGCAACTTTATTAAAGCCTCAATTCACAGTTCTTCCGTTTGTTACATTCACTTGAAACAAACTCAGACTTCAACCAACAAGTAAATAATAATTGATTAATCTATTCAAAAAGTTCTCAACAATTCTGTTTCATGTTAGGTGAACAAATGAATACTTGAACATGTTGATAACCTTGTTTCGCCTCTTCCCAAGTTTCATCTGGAATTTGCTCCTTTTTGCCTTTTCAGTTGAATGAATGTTATCCTTCAATAAACATTATATGAAGACAAGAAGAAGAGCCAAAGAGAATGGATCAAAACAAGTTAAATCGCCATGGAATTGGAGTAGAAACTGACCAACAGATGACAAGAGCAACAGAAGAAGAGAGAAGAGAATTTTGAGGAAAAGGAAACAACAGCAAATGTCAATAATGATATTCACCTGTTTATCAAATTTGCACCAAAAGATGAAACAAATGAATTCAATGACGACTGTTTGCTCACCTTTCAATTGTTTGTCAACTTTTTGTTTGCCTTTAAATTCAATCAACTATTCAATATCCAACTCATAAGAACAGCTTTTGAGAGGAACAAAAAACTTGTCGACTTTTGCCAAGTTCAAGTCAAGTCTGTCAACTATGAATTTGAAGAAAACGAAAAAGTTTGAATCTCAGCTTATTTCTGCTACAATTTTTTTCTCTTCCCTTCAAATGTTTTCACTTTTATTACATTTAATTCTAATATTATTACTATTATTGTATATATTATCAGTCTTTTGGAGAAATCTTTCGAATCACTTTTTCTTTTATGTTTTCATCTGCCTTCTCAACTTTCCCTTTACATCAATCTTTTCCTTCAACCCATGAAACTCATTTTATATTCAGTCTTCAACTATCAATATTTTGCTTTTTCCTTTTTTTCTCGGAATTTCAAATCATTTATCATGCTTATTCCTTGACTCAATTTTTCTGACTTTTTCTACTCCAACTTTTTTCGACATTTCTCGCTAATCTTATTCAAAATTTCTTACAACTTTTCTCTTTAAACTCACTTGAAACTCGAAAGTGTTTCCTTTTTGGTTTCAACTAACCGCAAAGTTTTGCTCAGCCTTTTGGGATAAACAATTTTATTTTAAAACAAATTCTCAAAATCTCTTGATCAAAGTTCACTCCAAACTAGGCTTTTAATGCATTTGAGAATTGCAAATAGACTCAACCCTTTTATTGATAAACGAGAACAACTTTGGAAAAAGTCTTAAATTTCGAGTTTTCGGAATAATTCAATTTTTCAGACTTGTTCTCAGATAACACAAGCTTCTCAAAAGAGCAAAAGGCAGAGAATTTTTTGATTTTTCGATTTCTGTAAGCTCTTAGAATGGAGAAGCTATGATTGAAATCTAGGGCATTGTATTTCTGATAAGGAGAACCTAAAGATGTAACGAAAATTTCGATGTTTTTCGGGCTGAAATATTCTTATGAGTCAGATTTGAACTTTTATCGAACCTTTCGTTTCGCAAGTTTTAGCTCAAAAGTTATTCTTCATATGTTAATGTGCTTGTAATGTTGATCCATGATAAAATGGTAAAATCTGTTTTTTATCATTTCTTTTTGGATTCAATTTCGCGATCCAACACTTTTTGTTTATTTTATAATACTTTACATGAAGCTTGCGATTCTGAACAGACAAAAGTTGAAAGAAGAAGCCGTTTAAAGAGTTAATTGAATCAATTGATTTGTGGAAAGCTGGTGAATGAAATGAAATGAATAAAAGTAAGTTTTCAACTTATCTTTCATCTTCATCTTTTTTTCTGACATAATCAACTTTTCTCATTGATTTCTCATGTAAGGAAATTAGTTGAAGAAAAGAGGATGAACAAAAAATCAGAGCAACACAAAGCTTCTTTTTACACAAGTAAATATCTCAAGTTACACAGTGAAAGTTACTTGAGAAGTTTTTTGTTTCCCTTTTTTGTCTCGTTCACTTTTGATACTCTCTTTCTGTTTGCACATTCAAGTGGCTGTTTCGAGGGCAAAGAATTGATGATGAAAAAGAGTAAGAAGGAGGGTGGAAAATGAGGTTTTGAAAAGCATCAGGAGATTGTTTGTGTGTGTGTGTGTTTATATCAAGAGAAGACTTTTTTTCTCTTCTCATGCTACTTCAGAACTCGAGTATGAAAAGTGAACACAGAATAATGGGTTGAAAGTGAAATTATTGTTTGAAGAAGCAAAGAGAATGACGCAAGTTTTTTTGATTGACAAAGTTGATCATAGTTTAGGAATGGAAAGTAAAATGTGATTGATCGATTTCCCAGACAACAATCAAATCATCAATTTGATACAAGAAAACAATCTTGAAATGCCTTTCTTTCCTCATTCCATTCAACTTGAATCACTCTTCTGTACACATCTGGCCAGGTCAGTGTCAAAGTTTTGTCCTGGTCAAGTTGCACTCAACCCAATTACAAACTAAAGTTGAACGGAAACTTCGAATTCGATTGTAATAATGTAATCAAATGAAGAAAAGAATAAATTGAGATTGATCATTTTTTCGATCTTTTCTTTCTTCTTTTTGTCAAGATTATTGCATAAGTTATTGACTGAGTTTTGAAACTTTTAGAAAAATTTTCAACAAAATGGAAAAAACTTACTTGTTTGATCTTTCGAAGTCGATTTATCTCGAGATTCATCGATGTTTTCAAATCGATACTGAGGCGGTTTCATGAGCAAAATTTTGGGCAATTTTCGAATGAAAAATTTTCTCACCCAAGGAGCCATTTTATGGGTTGAAGGTGAGCGAAAGTGAACATTTAAAATTGCTATGGTAACCACAACGGAACAAGTCACCAAAACCATGGTGAAGCAAAGGTAAAGTCCAAGAAGTGGAATTGACAGGGAAGTTGTTGGAATTATTTCAATGAGAACAAGTAGGAAGAAAGTTAATGATAGAAGAATGAAAATTGAGAGTGAAACCTGTGAGATGAAAAGGAATGGAAAAAAGATGAAACTTTTGTTACTTGTTGACTTACCAATTGAGCAATTTGACTCATTCTAGCTTTGACTTTTCAACTTTTTTTGGTGAATATTTTACACTCTTGATGGACATGAAATGAACAAGCTGTGCAAATTTGGTGAAAAGTGGCGGAATAAGTTGTTTGACAAACCTTTTTCTTTACTAGTGGAAAAGAATCAATCTGTAAGTTAGATGAACGAAGGCTCGTTTCAACTGATAAATAATCGATTTTTGTTCTTGTTCCTGACAGATGCAAATGTCGTACAATTTGTCAACAAATGTTCACCATTATACAATTGATGATTTTTGCATCTCAACGACAACAAAACTTATGTCAACATTTAAATGACCTCTTAATTGTTTGCTTTTACACAATTCAATTGTGGAACTGGATAATTTTGAAATTTCGGAAAAAAAAGAAAACAACATTGAATATGAGGAAAAATCGAATGAATCAAAGATGAACAGAGTTTTTTACTCAAAATGATTGAATTGCTTTTCAATTTACTCTTCGGTTTAATACAATAAAATCTCAAGTTGCACTAGTTTAAAATTCAAATATCTATGAAACAAGAAAGAGATGAATTCAGATATGTGAGGAGGAAAAATAAAGACCATTAGTTGAGCGCGATCACACGAAATGACAAAAAACAATATGAAATAAGTTAAGATATTCGATCAAATATAGATATGTCAATATTCTGATATCGAATAGCGAATATTGGATAAACGATTCATTTTTATGAATTCAAATCCAAAAGTTAAAAAGATTTATTGATATTAATAAAATGAAATTTTAACAAAGTTAAAGTTCAAATAATTTTATTGTGGTTCATCATTATTGTTATTCGTTGAAAAAACAATGCGAATTGATGCTATAAGTGGCATAAAACTCAATGTTGATCACTCTTTGGTTTCTCTTAACAAAGGATGAAGCTCCGGTGGAGAAACGCATATGACAATGAAAGTCATGATGAACACGTAACGCACTTTTCGCATCAACAGCATTTTGTTTTTTTGCTTTACTCTTGAGTAACAATTTAAATATTTTTTGCAACTATTTCAAACTAACTCGAAAAAAATGAAAAATTAAACTATGTCAGGTCAATAAAACTGATCATCTTTTATACTCGCTATCAAATCATTGAGGTTTATGTTTCTTTAAATATTGAACTAGCTGATACATAATTCAAGGTTCAATTCAAATATCTAGTGATGAGCTGGAAGATTGTTTCATCTGGATTTTATAAACATTGAATAATTCTCCAAATAAATATAATTTCCGAGCAAACACGTTTCCGTCATTTCTTATAATTTTAATCAAATCTAATGAAAAAGCTTTTGAAAAAAACAAACTTTCTTTACTAATTTTGGGCTGCATTGAGTACAATCGATTTGAATTGTTCGAAAATTATTGGATTAAACTCAAATGCGAATTTTGCTCAATGAATTTGCTCCAAAGCAAAAAATAAAGATCTTAACATAGACATAGTCTTTCAGCGGGTTAACTAATCAAACTCATCTTGAATATCTTTCAATTTTCTTTAGCAACAATTGACCTTTAGCACCAAAGACTAATCGATGAATCCTGCGAAATCGATACACGTAGCGATATTCATCAATGTACTACTTGCATCTCTTTTTGGTGAATTCCTACCTTTTCATATCTACTTTACCAACTTGAATGGCAACTTGAAATTTCTGAACATTTTTTTATTCTTTTTTTATCCAATCGATTTTGATCAACTTCTTTCAGTGAGAAATCGATAAACTCGATACATAAATCATATTGAATCATTTTTTCAGTAATAAATGAACTCAGAAGCCATGAATAAATCACATTCTTCTAATTTATAGCATTTTTCCGTTTCTTCGTTTAAACCTTTTCTTCCAATTTCGTCACTAATTGAAGCAAAATTTTCCAATCCATTTGTTTTCCTCAACCTTTCATTCAGACTCAAATCTACTTAGCAATATTGTGATACAAACGAAAGGCTAGAAAAGCGTATATAAAATGATGAACAATAACTGAAAGGCAGAAGTGAAGTGGAAAGAATAGACAGAAACAAGAAAAAAATGAACCAATTGATGCTCGATGAGAATGAAAATATGAAATAGAGAAAAAAGTTGTGACTAAAATTGAATGACATCTCTTTTTCCACTTCTAATGATACTGAACATTGAAGAGTAAAAATTTGAGTTATTGAATCTTCACTTGAAACTTACTTTTCATTTTTTTTCCTTCAACTTTTCTCCTTCCTTTCCTTTTCCTCGACACATTCAGTGAACAATAAAGTAGAGTCGATAAACTAGTAAAAGTGAAAACAAGACGAGAGGAAAAAGCCCTGCAAAAAAAGGAACCCAAAAAATGGAAGCAAAAAGAGTGAACAAAATCTACTTATTTATAAATATATATCATTAAACTGAATGACATTTACAGTTATTCATTCTGTTCTTTCCTTTCAAAATTCATCTTGATACTTGTGAAGTAATAAAATGAAAACAAGAGCGAAAGTCTAGAAATAAGATTCTGACAAAGAAGAAGAAAAAGAAAATGAAGAGAAAAATAGCTTATTTTAACTTGGTTAAAGAGGAATGATGAAGAGTGAGGAGAAGGAGCGATCATGAAGGTGGTCACTTGATTGAGTTTTTATCAATCAGAACAAGTTAATTTGGTCGATAATCAATTTTTATGTGAACCTTTTTTTCCCAGTGAAACTGAATAAAGTTGCTACATAAAGCAAGTGTTAATGTTGAATCTTGCCTGTCATTTAACGTCTTTTGCCTGTTGACCATTTAAAGTCGTTCAAGTTTATCTTTTCTTCATTCCCTGTCATTTAGATGGAAAGACAAAAAAATAGATTTTTCTTGTTGATGATGATGAAAAGGACGAGAATGATCGTTATCTTGATGTGTCTTTGCGAGAGAAAAGCATTAAATCTCATTTCTTTCGCTTATTAAACCTTACACTTTACTGTCCAGTTCAACATTTATCTTGAAGCTTTCACAAAACCTTATTATTAGCATCATTTGGGTTCATTTATGATCATCTACTTGAGACTGCTTTTTGCATCCCAAATGTACGATAAAATTGGATAGGAAACTTGATTAACATTGTAATGAGGAAAAAGTTAATCACTTTGACCTGTTGAAATGAGCCAAGAGAGAAACTTTGAATTTCCAACTTTTCTCTTTGCATGAGTTTTGTTCAATCTTTGCTTGTTCATTTTCCATAAGAACTTTTTTTTCGATTCAATTTTCTTCTTTTCTCGTTCATTCGACAATGAAACTTGCAGAACTATTTCAATGTCAATTGTCACAGTTAATCAACTCACCTTTTCTCCTGAATCTGAGGGAAGATAAAATACCAATATGGATAGACATGATATGGCAATACATGGGATTATCAGGTTAACAGTGTAGAACAGAGTTTTCCTTCGAACTGTCATGCTAAAGAGAACACCAACAAATGGTTCATCACAGCATTGATAAGATTTTACTTCCTCCAAACCGGATACTGCCATCACATCCCATTCAACGTTGAGATAATATTCAGATAAATCAATTCCAACAGATGAATTGGATCCATTAATTGCATCAATTAAACGTAAATCAAGCTGATGAATCAAATTAAATGGACCATTCAAATAATCGACAAATTCCATTATCATTCGATTGAATGTGAAAAGAAGAAGGAAAAACAAGAAAAAAACTTTAACATGAAGAAACAGAAGGGAAGAGGAGGAAAAGAAAGAATATGAAGGGTTTCCATGAAAGTCATGAAAATGGATAGCTTCAAATGAGAAACTAATCTCCAGTTGAAATGCTAGTTTCACATCAGACTATCTTAGATGCGCTTCTTCTAATTTCATGTCCATTAAAGAGATGAATTATTTGCAACAGAAAATTTTCCCTTTACTCAGATAAATAATCAGCATGCAATTTTCTCGAAAACCAGAACTCTACTGAAAGTCAGCAAAAGAGATAGCAATCAAGACTAAACTGGGAATCATTCTTTAGAAAAAATCTAAATAAGAAAAAATCGCTCTTCAAAATATCTGTTTTCAAGCGAAAGGGAAATGCCACAAGCAACTTTTTCTTTCGAGTTAAGAGCAGGAACTCGAGGACACCAACACTGAGTCCATTGTTGCTATTAGAAGAGTGATGACTAACTTGAAGTTGAAGTTATTGCATTACTTTGTGGGAAACAAAAACTTACCGTGTACCCATCGTAAGTCCACGAACTAAAATACCATTTACAGCTTTGAGTATCAAAAGGAAAATATCTAATATCGATTGAGCAAGAGCTTTTGAATATGGCCGGTGGGCTCCATAAAACGGTGCCGTTGTATCGAATCATTGCTTTGGTCATAATAGTTACGGCATAAGCACCATCAGCGCTAAAGACCACAGGAGAAAGGAAAGAAAAACGAAAAGTTAAAAGAAATGAATTGATTTGTTTGAAGTGAAATACAAAGGAAGAAAGTCAATCAAGTAATAATGAAATAAATCGGAATGGGTAAACAGTTTATCAGAATCTAATGTAATAGCAGTAAATGTGAAGTTATTTATTACACACTAAACTTGTACTAAATGCAGAGTGAGCAAACATAACGATTTAATGTCTACCAATCTATTACTTGAATGATAAATGGTTGTTGCTCGGGTAAATTGTATAATAATTCATTGCCGTGTCCAGTTTAATATGAGAACATTCAACATTAAATGGGTGCAAACTTGTGGTGAAACTTGCATGAAACGAATGATCAACTTGAATGTTGGTTTCATCAGCCATTTATAGTTTCAATTAATTATCTCATTGACTGGTTAAACTGTCTAAAGCTGTCATCAATCCAAGTCCAAGAGTATTACAAAAGGACAAGAAAAATTAACATCAACACTAGTCAAAGTAAATCAAAATTGTCATTAGTCTTTTTAACCAAAGAAAACAATGAAATGACAAAGAGTTTAATAATTGAACGAAACTCAATTTTTGAGAAACTTCAGATTCTTTTGATCGACAATAAAATGTTCAACTCGTTGGGAATAAAGTGCAATGCAAGTGGAATGAGCTCAATATTGGAAAAGGAAGTTATCATTGGCTCATATTTACTGGCTTGAAGCAATCGAGTTGATTGCAGGCAATGAAATAATGAAATGAAATATAACTAACTTATTGTACAAAACAAGATCAGGAAGCCAAATTTGTTCAGCTGGAACGTAAACCTCTGTAACTCCACCATACTCGGCTGGATCCCAACGTAATTTTGGGTCAAACCATTCCTGTTTAACCATATTGGGAGGTTCAATCAGTTTAGGACAAAAGATGAAGAAGAAGATGAAGAAAAGAAAAGAGAGAAAAGTGAATGAAATGTTGAATGGAAAAGGCAATAATAATATCATGATGAACATGGGAATGTTGAAGTAAAATTGATTAAGAGTTAATAATATTATCATTCTTATTGTTGGAGATGTAATAAAGAGGAAAGTGAAACCAAAATCAAATCGAATAGAAAAGGTTGACTTGATTGATGGAAGAGAATTAACTTGTTTTGCTTTTCTACAGAAAAACTCAGAATAACCTGTCATCATGCAGTTGAAGATGATCAAAGTTTCATCAATTTTCAAAGAACACCAGAAAAGAAAAGTTCAACAACAGAAAACTTCGGTAAATGCAAATAAAATTAGAGATTGAAACAGACTTCTAAAGCTTCTAAAACGAAATCGGTCATTCTTAGTTTGGTTTCGAAGAAGCAAAAGTAAAGTTCTGTTCTTTGCACAGTTCGATTGCATAGCTAATCATTTGCTAATAATGTTGATCGTCTTTACAATATGGTCAGGCAACTTGTCTAACGATCCTTTCTGAATGAGAATTGATTTGTGTTTATTCCGATAATCGCTCAACATGATAATCTGTAAATCGATAAATTGATTTTTGTACAAACTTGGACAAAATGGAATCATTTATAGCTAAACATTGAATCGTGCAAAATTGATAATAAACTGCAGACAATTTGCTAAGTCAGTTGATGCATTTCTAAACTGATGTGGATTTAAAGCAACAATTAACTGAATTGTCGACTCATTAGGAAAAGATTTATCCATCGAATCGATAGTTTCGCCTGAATATCAAGTTAATTGCAAATGCTAATCTTCTCAACCTTTTTCATTTCAACCTCAATCAATCTTTATTCATCCATCAATACTTTTTGCTTCTTTAAATCCTCCTCAGCAACTTGCATCAAATTAACTTTTTATTAATCATTCATCTGATTGAATTGTTTCAATTAACCGTCTTAATCTTTTTCCTTGTTTCACTTTTATCCTGTCAGCTCACCTTCAATTTGCGCTCAGTTTAACAACAAGAATTGCAAATTTGCATTTTAAATCAACTTTTAAACATCTTCATTTTTCCCTTTTATAACTTGAATGTTGAACTGAAAACTGTTGTAATTGAATTGCAAAAGGAAAGGAAGGCTGAAAAAATTGAACATTTATCATTCCATTCAGTTTCATACTTGTATTGACTAAGCATTTCAATTCGTAGCCAAAGAGGTTCAACTTGCTTCCAACAACGAAATTAACCTTTCAAAGTGAAGCCAAATGAGCAGAGAAAATTTATGCAAAGTCCAACAATTAATACATTTAAACCATTATTAGGTAAAGTTAATTTATTCATTGCCTTCTTTCCCAGTGAACACAGTTTATGAAATTTTCAGTCAATTAATCAATCGAAAGCATTTGGATACATTTGAAAACCATTAACACCTTTTATTGCTGAACCAAGTTTAACGAAAAGAAAAGAAATGAATCTGATAAGAATTGGATTGAATAAATTGCTTTATTTTTTTGTTCAACCAAATGATTAATCAAGTTACACTGAATGTCTGCAGAAAATGAAAGCGACTCCAATTTATCAGATGCTCAGTAATCTGATAGTTTCAAGGGTCGCAAATGTAAGCTTCTTCGTAAATGACAGTTTAAATATCTCGGAATGAAACGAAGTTTTGAAAAATTCGAATCCAATGCTTTTGTTCATTGAGAAATGTTGTATTAAACGAAAGTGATTCTTATGCAAACCTGCAACTAATAAATTTTACTTACTAAGAATAGACTTATAGACTTTTATTCTTGACTTAACCTTTTATTTCAACCGAGAAAATGTTGATCCTTCAGCTTAAGGTAAACCCTTAAGACTGGTCTAGGTTAATCTGTTATTTTTCAACTTCATTTTGAAAGATTAATTCGTGATAATTTCTTTTCAGACACAATTGAGTTTCTTTACATTGAACTTTCTGTCGTTGGAAAAACAAAAGACTGAGAAAATGTCAAATCTAAATTTGATTGCGTCTTTGATGGTAAAGTAAAAGACTGTGACATTAAAAAAGATTCAAAGCTTCAAAAGTTTAAAATAAAATCGACTCGATCGATGATAACTTGATATTTACATGATATTAACAGGTGTAGAAAGACATGAAAAATGAATTCCTCTTTTTATTCCAAAGGAATGGAAACAAGGACAATGAGATTGAAATTAGTCTTTTGAAGCAATTTTGAAATGCTCTTGAAGACAAATTTTGCAATTTTCCGAGTTTTTGAACGAAAAGCATTTCGAGTTAAAGATTTCATCTTCATCAATCTTTTCATTTCAAATTGAGATTTCAATCTGCTTTGTCTTAGCAAATTGTTGAATGAACTTGGAGAATCATTAAGGGAATGAAAATAAGTGCCGATGCAAGTTGAAGAGCCCTTGAAATGGTAAACTTGAATTGTTTCAATTTTACCTTTAATCCATTCTATTCAAGTTATTAATTTGAACGACAATCGCAAAAGCTTTGCCAATAAATGTTATTACATTGAGATTTAATTTGATCCTCGATTCTCGTAAAGAGTTTTTGACCAAACTTTTGGTTAACAGTGATTTTCATTTACGGAAAAGTGAAAGCTCTTGTTTTGAACAATATTTACCTGAAGTACCCACATGTTTGCTGTTAAGATTTGTTGCTTCAAATTCTGAATGAACCCAATTGAAAAGGGAATCCAAGAGAGAATCCGAAAGAGAAAATTTCAATGAAAGAATCAATCCAAAGACATGAGATCAGGTAAACATCAAAATGGAAAGGCAATAGAAGAAGAAAAGAAAAGTAAACTTGAAAATATTGATCAATCAATGATGAAGGTAATGAATTTTCCCAGTAAACTCGAGCTGGAAAAAAGTAGAGATTTGTAAACAAAAGGAAATAAAAAAAATTTAGCGGTTTGGTGAAAGTGAATCATGTGAAACAACCGAAAAACAGGAATAAACAGAAAAAGAGAAACAGAAAAGATTGAACGTCTCCTTTGGGTCATATTGTATATCATGTAGTTAAGAGATGAAAAGAAGAGCAAAAATGAGAAGAAAAAAGTTGTCGATAAATGCATCTGAAGGTTGATGAAAAATGTAGAGAAATTTCGATCCAAACGAAGTCAACAATGAAAAGTATTTACATTCATTAGAAGATATCAAAATGTTGGAATAGTCGAGACTCGACTTTACCTTGGATGTCACCTTTCATTGTTCGAGTTTTGCCAAGAAATTTGCTCAGAATAATGCAATTGTTTGGCCAGTTTTTTTGATTCTTTCGCGATTCTCCAACATTATTCAATATCATCTGAGATTCTTTTTGATTACTTTTTATCAATACTTGACTATATCAATATTTATCAGACAATCATTCCTTTCAACGAATTCCATGTTATCATATTATCAGATTTTTTTCTCTTCTCACTCCCAGCTTTTCATTTTTAGCCTCTTTTTTTGCTCAACATTTTTTGCTCTTCTTTTTGCTTCTCCGGAACTTTTGTTTCTCTCCTTTTCTTTTCTTCATTCCAATTGATTCACTTCTTTTATCTTCAATGATGGCAAATTGTCTCAACGACTCTTGTTGAATAATACATATAATCTTTCCGGTTTTTCTTTCTATTATTACTATTATTATTTTTCTTGTTATCATGATTTTGGTTTGTCTTCATCTTCTGTGCGGTTCAGTTTCTCGAGAGTTTCGGCTTCAAACGTTTAAATGGTTGGAAAACAATCAATTCAATGATTTTCTTTTCATGTTTTTGTCCTTCTTCGAAAATTTTTTCTTTTCAAAAGTCGAAATGTTTTCCACAATTGCAAGTTCAAAATTAGGATTCAACTGTTGCTCAGTTAAATTTATTCATCAGTTTTTCCCATTCATCGATGATAATCATTGTCTGTCTAAAGCTTTGCACTTGTAAACCTTCAAATGCAATAACAACTTTTTTCATTTTTTCGACTTTTCAAATTCTAATAGATTTACAGAACTCAAGTTTTATACAATTATTCATACACATTTAAAGAGCTGAGTAATTCTGATTCGAACAAAGTTTCCGAATATTTCAAATAAAATTTGTGTTTCGAATTCTTCATATTGATTTAGAATCTTTAGGAACTTTGATTCTGTTGTTTAAATTTCCACACTTTTCAGCTTCAACTTACCAGATCAATGATTTGTGTCAACTTGAGTCCAAGACTAACACGAACAGTTGCGTTTGGTTCTATTCGAGGTGTTATTATACGATTATAGCCACTCATAAGGTCATCATATAATCTCTTTGCATCCGGATTTCCTTGTATTTCAGGGAATGACAGTTGTGACAGGAGCAAATAGTAGAGTAAAAGTTTCCATCCAGAACATGGACTTGTCAGCTTGGACAGTTCTTTAAACAAGCAAAGCTCGTTAAACTTGAAATGCAAAGTAGCCGGTGCTGACATTTCCACACAAATCAATTTCACCAAACACTAAGATGAGCACAAGTCAAGTTGGTTTCATGAGGAAAAGTGTGCAAAATATTGGAACATGAAAATTAAAAGGTAAAGTTGAACGAAACGAAATTTTCGAGACTTTTCAAGATCGATGTTTAACAATTTCATTAGAGTTCAATTAATGATTTACATTTGATGTATCAATAGATGGCGACAAAAAGTATTACCAATGACTGTAAATATGAAGAAAGAATAATGATGACGAGAAGAAAAAAAAGAAGAGGGAAAAAGAAAGGGAATCATGAAAGGGAAAGATGATGATGATGATGAAAAGGGAGAAACATGAATGATGAGGGAGATGGAAATGTTGAGGAAAGAAAGAAAAGGCAAAAGATGAGCAAAAAGGAAATCGATCGGCTTTAGTCAAGCATTATCAACCTCTATAAACACCAAGTCTCACACAGCACACACAGAGAGGCACACACACACATGGTACACTTGCATGGTAAACACACTGAGAAGGGAAGGAAAAAAAGTTTTTGAAAGAAAAGCTGAAACTTCAATAGATTCTAGTAGGCAACATTTTTACTAGTGAACAGTTTACATGAAGCAATATATCCACGCATGTAACAAGCTTTACTCCCTGTTAGCATCCTCATCTTCCCTGTTATCTTCATCTTTTTTCTTCTTACTTTTCTTTCTTTCTCTCTCTTCGTCTTCTCTGCTCACTTCTCACACGCCTTCTTTCACTTTTCTTTCTCTCTGCTTCTTTTTTTCGCCTCAACTTCTTTCTTTGTTGTTCTATTGCCTTTTTCCCTTAATACAGAGGAAAAATATCTTCAATTTTTTTGCTCCAAAAAAACAATTTCTACCCTTTCGCTACTTTCGCCACTCTTTCTCCACTTTTGTCACATTCCTTTCAATTTTGTGCCCAAATTTTGCAAACCTTATTATCTCTATCAACAACAACACACATGATTATCATGATTATCATGTTTATCAACCCATTATCTTTCAAGTGAAAAATGATGAATTAACGAGCAATAAGTAGAGAATCCAAGTTGGTTTGAGTTCAATTTTTTTTTCGTTTTCCTGGTTTCTTCAGTTTCGCAAGCTGTTGTGATGAAATTGTTTTGAAAATGTCGAGTTCAACTAATGATCAATTGGTCAATGCTCAACAAAATCGAATTGATATTTTCTCGGTTTTACTTCAGTTTTGGCTTTGAAAGTTCTACTTCCATGTGATTAATGGTTCAACGTTTTACCCTTCATCATGCTGAAACCTACGTGCCAACTGGTTAGCCTGTCTTTTAATTTGTGCCGTTTTATGGTTTGGTTTTACTTGCCCTTCAAGGTTAATTCAAATCCAGATGAACAACGACTTTTTGAAGATTTAATGAACAATTATAATGCACTCTACCGTCCGGTTGGTAATTTTTCAGATAAATTACTAGTTAAAATGGGTCTCGTTTTATCACAGATAATTGATATTGTAAGTTGAAATTTTTATCAATTGTTTATTTTATCTACCTGTTATAAACTCCCTGTTTTATCACTCCCTGTACATTCCCTATCAATCAAATATTTTGATTCGTTTCGTCAAAATTTTATTATTGCATATTCGCTGTTGCACAGAATTTGAAAAATCAAATAATGTCAAGTAACGTTTGGGTTCATCAAGAATGGTATGATATGAATCTTCGTTGGGACCCTGAAGAGTATAGAGGTGTTAAAAAATTGCACTTACCTGCTGAACAAATTTGGCTTCCTGATATTGTTTTATACAACAAGTAAGTTTAAACTCTGATCTTGAATTAATATGTTCATAAGCTTTGAACAAGTTCGGAGTTCATTTTTTTTCGTTTTCGTTATCGAATCATTTATTAAACAAATGAATAGTCATAGTCGATTAGTTCAAATCAATGAGTTGGATCAGAATTGAAATTGCCACAAAAGACAAAACTTCAAGTTTCGTTGCTTTAAATGAAGTTCGTGAGTTACGTAGAGTTAGGCAAATGATCCTCTCAATTGCAACCTAGAGACCTTAAGCTCAAGTCAACCTTCTCTGCTATGTTGGACAACCTTTTCCGTTCCTTTGGACCTCTTTTCATTTCCATTTACTTCCCATTCAATCATTCAATTATTATCTTACAACTATTAATAGACTCATTATCATTATTATTTTTATTACTCTTATTACCTTGCAGTGCAGATGGTGATTATGTTATAACTAAATTAACTAAAGCTCTTGTAACTAGTGATGGTAAAGTTAGTTGGAAGCCTCCAGCAATTTTTAAAAGCTCATGTACAATTGATGTTGAATATTTTCCCTTTGATGAGCAAACTTGTCAAATGAAATTTGGTATTTGGACCTATGACGGTCTACTGGTGAGTAAAATATTCAATAATAACTAAAAAAAGAGTTTTACATTTCTATTTTTATCAACATGCAAAACTATTTACTCCAGTTTCCATTTGCATGGACACCAAAAAGATAAAAAATTGCAAGCTCAATTTTCACCAAAAAAACCATATTCTGATCCTAGTCTGAGAAATTCGAGACGAGTTTCTCCAATTTCTGGTTTAATGAATGAATATCGAAAAGAAAAATTCTTCAAATTACTCAGCTTACACATTCATGAGAATATTTTTTGTTTAAAAAAAGTTCAAAAAATTCTCAAAAAGTTATTTTCGATTTTCTCATTTACATGTTTTTGAATCGCAAGGTACAAATCATAGTAAGAAAATATTTAACACTGGTGTTCCAGTTTAGCATAAAAAAGTGTTTCATTAGCTGTTATTCATGCAGATTGAGGTGAAATAAAAGGCCATTTTCATTGAGTTAATTTGAGTTAATCTCATCTGACTAGATTATGTTAAATTCAAGATGACATTGATGAATATCTTGCCATAATTTATCACCATTTATTCACATTATTCACACATTCGACTAGGCATTTTTTTCTTCACTCCATGTAAACCTATCAAGTTACTGCATATGGAATGAAAAAACGGCCATTTCTTTTCGTCTAAATGATTTTGACGTTTCCGTTTTGTTTCACTTGTACAGATAATTATTTCTGATGCAAACCCTTTAGCTTTTTTTGCATCAAATCATTACAAAAGCATTACCTTCAAGTTCAATATTTAAAGAAAGTAAATCAATAAAAAAAATTTCTGTTTATTTTCACTTCTCAACCTTGGACCAATCAACACCAGATTGATTTTAAACACATTAACCAAAAAGATGGTTCATCCGAGATTCCAATTGGAATGGATTTGTCTAGATTCTATCTCTCTGTTGAATGGGACATTATGGATGTTCCTGCTAGTCGTAATGAAATTTACTATTCATGCTGTTCCAATCCTTACATTGATATTCGTTTCAATATCACTCTTCGCCGAAAAACCCTTTTCTATACTGTTAACCTAATTATACCTGTTATCGCCATCTCTGGACTTTGCGTATTTGTTTTTTATCTTCCCTCAGATTCAGGAGAAAAGGTTTGTTCCTTGAAATGGTTTTCAATTGCAAGGTGAAAAGTGAGAAAAGGAATAAAATTAATTCTCATTTCTTTGTCTTCAATTCAGATATCACTGAGCATTTCCATTCTTCTCTCCCTGGTCGTCTTTTTCCTTCTTTTATCTGAAATTCTACCTCCAACATCCCTTGGGATTCCACTTCTTGGACGTTACCTTTTGTTCACTTTAAGCTTGGTAACACTTTCCGTTTGTCTCACCATTCTGGTGCTCAATATAAACTTCCGGTCACCATCAACCCACCGAATGGCCCCTTGGGTAAAAAAGGTTTTCCTTAATTTGCTGCCCAAAATTTTGAAAATGAAGAGACCCAAGAAGAAGGAAAAGGAAAGTTCAACTTTAAATGGTAACTTTTTCCATTCTTTACACAATTTCATGGCAATCATTCCTAAAGCCAAATCAAATGACTCAAGAATATTATATTTACGTTGAACATGAATGATTATTATTTACTTTTTTGGTCCCCTTTTCAAATTGTCTATATTATTTACTGTTCCAAGTTTTACTCTAAATAACTAATCTTTATTCACTTTCATTTTCTTTTCATGTTTATTTACTTATTCTTTTTCTTCTTCATTTCTTTTTTTCCATTTCTTTTCATCTTCTTTTTCCATCTTTTCGTCTCAATAGATCATTCAAATTTGTATGCAACAAGCAACTGCATCAATAGACCTGAAGACTGTTTCCCATCACCACTTTCAGAGACGAGCAACAATACAGTTGATAATAATCATGATATAAACAAGGAACCAATAAATCAACCGTATGAACCTCATTATAGAGTTCAACATTCACTTGCGATAACACCATTGGTACCCTTGCCTCCACCATCCTTGATGGCCAGTCATCATACTCTTGCCCAACAACCTTGTCATCCCTTGTCCCTTCCCAGTCAACCCGATTTGGCTTCACCTTTTCTTGTCTCTCCTTCGCCTCTTGCTGATCCACCGTCAACTTTACCTGCTTACACTGAGGCAGTAAATGGTAATGAAAACAGTGACTATTTTAATACACAGTTAGACTTATTGAATAACGATTGTACCAATGAAGCGGTTGAGCCAATGTTGACTCACCGAGCCAAGGCACGTTCCTCTTTCCATCAAGCACTCATCAGCATACAATTTGTCGCTCAACACATGGACAACTTGGACAGTTATTATGAGGTAAAAATTGCTAAAGCTTATCGGTTGAAAATGCTGACCATTTTAGATCAATCAAACTGCAGTTCCAAAAGTCCACTTTGCAAAGTAAAATCTTTCCTAAACAAAAAGACGAAACTGTTTATCTTGAACAATCTAAAATTCAGTTTCAAGTTTTATATTTCAAATTGCATTTCGGTCAAGAAAAGCCGACTAAACTTCGAATTCGAATGAAGCTAAAATTTTTCTCTTTTTTCCTTGCTCAGGTTGAAGAAGATTGGAAGTTCGTTGCGATGGTTCTAGATCGTTTATTGTTGTGGATTTTTGCTATATCTTGTATTGTTGGTACTGTTGGTATAATCGCTCAAGCTCCAAGTCTTTATGATAGACGAAGACCAATTGATGTACTGTACAGTAAAATTGCTCAAAGAATGCGCTATTAAAGTTTTGTTAAAGAAAAGAAAAAAATAAATAAAAAAAGCTGAAAAGCTGTAAATATTGGAAATTTTATTCTCCTTTTCATTCCATTATTGAACTTGAGTTAGCATAGTTTCGTGGATTGATCATCACCATGATCAAGGCTGCAACTCAAGTAGAGGGAGTTAGTTGGTTCAACATGAGATTTATAACAGGATGTAACATGTGTTGGTTTCAAGACAGTCTCACAAAGGCAAGTGTCGAGATGATGAGAGATGAAGAAAGTAAAGCAAGTCTAGAAGTGAATGGATCAATAGTTGGTTAGAGCGCATCATCGCGCAAGAAGCAAAAAAATTGAGAAACAAAATGAGGGAATGAAAGAAGCATGAAAATGTTCAAATAGCTAAGCTGCCCAAAAAAGTTGAATCACAGGTTTCATTAATATCCTCGAGTCGATAAAGTTGATTGAAAAAAATTGTTTTAATTCAGTGTCTCTAGTTAAATGTTGAAATGAAAAACAAGTGAAAACAAAATGATTGCCAATGGTTCGGTGCAAGTGTTGCCTAAATAGTCCCACTAAATGTTCATCACTTGGCCCAGCATACCTTTAAAGCTTGCCACTTGAGTCATCATCAGTTTTATATCATTCAACTTGAACGCCCTCTGATGACATCTTTAGACGGTAAGTAAACTCGTCCAATTTTGCTCATCTTTTTTCAAATCTTTCATTGAACATTTAAAGTGAAATTGAACATGAAACAAGATAAAAAATTTAAGCTAAAATTTCGCGTCAATTGAATCTCGTGTTTGGCTGAAAACATTGAATGAATATTCAAGTGTTATCAATGCCGAAAAACGACTTTTGTTTTTAAAAACATTTCGTTATTTTTGTTATTTTTGCAAGTTTTGCATCTTGAACTTTTGCTGTTTAGCGCAGTTGCGTCATGTGTTAAAACACTTTGAAAATTCAAGAGTTTTTTCAGTTCATTTTTCGCTTCAATTGAGATGACTTGAGGAAATACATGAAAGCTTATTTAGATTGCTTATTTTTGCAGAATATTTAAAAGACTTCCGAATCGTCTTTTAAACTTCGATATTTTCTTGGTTTTTAATTTTTCTCGTTATCGTTAAAAGCATTGGAGCGATCCATTGATGGCTATAATTCAGCCGATAGAGTTGAGTAATTTTAAAACTGAATAATTTTCTTTTTCCAACTTTTTGATTTTAACAGCTTAATGAAAATTCATTAGAAATTAGGCAAAACTTTTCCCTGATCCCAAGACCCAGATAGTAACTTAACAGTGTTTTATCTGTCTCAGGACAGTTAACTATGCAATGGCTTGGTAAAAAGATTTTGCTTGAATTTTGATCGATTTCTCTGCAAAAATACTAAATTAACGAATTTGGAGAAAAAAGCGAGATTCAAAAGTGAAAAGATTTTGCAAAGAAAAAACTAGCGTTAAGAAGAATCGTTTGGTAAAATTATAGCGAACATGACCTTCGATTCTGAAAAATTTGTCAAAATTTTGCCATTTAAACCATTCATAAAAGACAAACAGAGAATTTTAATAACATTTCTATCATTTTCTCCTCTTTACAATAGAAATTTGCGGTGCTCTTTGAACTTGGAAGTCATCGAAGTTGTAAATAAATTTTCACCCGATCATGAATTCGATCAATTTTTCAAAAGGTTCTTTTCTTGGACTAATTTTTATAACATTGTTTGAGCTGGTTTCACCAAATCCCGATGCAAAACGTTTATATGATGATTTAATGAATGGATACAACAAAATGGTGACCCCAAGGAAAAAAGTAAACGAAACTGTTGTCGTTCGATTGGGATTGAAATTGACCCAAATATTGGAGTTGGTAAGTTGAGTTGGGAAACTTTTCGATCAACAAATGTGATTGAAAGAGTAAAAAGATCAACATTTTCATTTCTTGC
This sequence comes from Tetranychus urticae, assembly GCF_000239435.1. The sequence goes on from NW_015449938.1 coordinate 334,014, forward strand.
TCACATAATCATGGTAATCTCATGAAATCATTTTACATCAAGTGAGAAGTAATAAAAGAGTGAAGCAAAAAAAACAGTTTTGATAGCAATCACATTATTTACAAGGAAATGAAGATGAACAAGAATAAAGGCGAAAAGAAAGAAAAGAAACACAAAAATTGCTATCATGATTAATACAATTGGAATTTACTGAAAATACATTTTTTCTCTTCTTTTCTCATCTTTTATTCCCAAACAGAATCTAAAGCAACAAGTTTTCTCAGCAAATATGTGGATTCCTCAGGTAATTCAAGACTCGACAACCATTAATCACTTTGATTGTTGCCTTTTCCCATTTCAACGTTTACCTTTTTCTTGGTCTTAAATTTAAACGTCAATGTTGAAAGTGTCACAAAAGTTGAAAAATGAATGGACATCGAAAGAAACTTTTGCCTGGAAATAAATTGCACCCAATTATGAATAGATAATGCAATAATTCAGCAAAAAGTTTTACCTTTTCAGTCTTTTCTAATCAAATTTTTCTCCTTTTCATTTTTTATTCATTCCTTTCAATACTTTTTTTCATCATCGCTGGTATCATGTTGAATCAAATGACTTTCCATTTCTTTTGGGAATAAACTTATCAATCCAATTATGCCGCTTATTATCATCACTATTATCCTGGTCATGAACCAAACCTGGCAAAACTCGAATTACACTTGAAAAGAAATGGTACGATTACAATTTGTCTTGGGATCCAGAGGCTTACGGTGGAGTTAATCTAATGAATGTTCCTGCAGAAAATATTTGGCAACCTGATCTTATTTTATTCAATAAGTAAGAATTAACATAATTAAATGATGATCTCGAAATTGTTTAAACCATTGTTTTCCATTGAATGGAAGAGTTTGATTCGATAATAATCTTTCTTTAATCAGTCCATCGATTGAAATCACAGTTAATCTGAGTTAACAGTCATCACATTTGAATTCCCAGTAATTATTGACTTTAAGCCATGTTATAGTTTTTGCAGTTGAAGATCTTTTCACCTTATGTTTTGAAGAGACTGCAAATGGACTGAGTTTTATCGGGTTTTATGTTTATTGGTTTTACAACAGCGCAATGATTTTGCAAATGAGACAAGAGAGTATCAACAGCGCTGAAGGCTGGACAAGTTTATGTTCAGAGCTGTTCAAAGTCTAATTCTCATTGCTACTTTCAAATTTTCAATAGACACTAGACTTAGCTATAAGTCTAACTAGACACATGGCTGAAATCTAGACGTCTGGTATCAGAAGTTAATATATAATGCAAATGCAAGGTAAATGTGGAGTGTCAGGAAAGAAATAGAAAGTGACTAGCATAATCTATAGATATTTATTCTATCTCATTCCAGTCTGAATGAACATTGTTATTTTGATTTCTATGAAAGGCTTTTACAAGTGATTTTGATCACTCGATTTTGGTACTTATTATCATAAAAAAAACTTAATTTGAAAAGTGTTGGATGGTCTCTTATTCAGTGTGACAATAAAGAATCTGCATGTGTTTAAAACTTGAATAACAATCAGATAATGAATATTCTCGATTTTCTTTTCGGAAACGGAAAAGCTGCATCGTTTGTAAAATATTTACACACTTTTTAACATGCCATCAAGGTTTATTCAGTCATAAAATATACTGATCAAGGGAACTGTAGTTATTGTTTGATCAGATTGGATGGTGACTCAAATTAAATTATACAAAGGTTGAAAAGAGAATAATCAAAATTGAGTCTTTTATCTTTTCAAATAGATCTGTTTTTTAACTGCGTTTTTTCAGTCCGAATTGTAGAAATGTGAGTTTTCTTGGTGAAAGTATTACAAAGAGATACGAAAATTTTGGTAACGGATTGAAACAGATATCGAACAAGAGAGAAACATATTAAAAATTGAGCCTAAGTTGATCTTTTTATCTCAAGTAATTAGTCATTTTATCGATTGAGAATTATCAGTGACAACCTTTGGAGATTCAACTTATGCCAGTAAACAATTCGAAAAAATGTTATGTTCGATGTATTAGAACTGAATTAATAACAATCTTGATATTTTTTCTCGAAACTCAATTTTATTAAGCTAAAATATCGTGCCTTTTGACATTTTTTTAAATAAATGCTAAGATTCTAAATGATTGACTTGGTTATGAAATTCAGTAGATTGATAATTTATTTCCAGTTCCGATTAAATTGAAACATTTGCCATCCGTTTTCTCAACAATATGTAAATGTAATGAATGTAATCTTTTGTTTTTGCATTCCAAATGTTTCATTTCCTTTTATTGATGAACCTTTCTCTTGCTGGTCAATCTTGGTGACTGGTTTTGCTCGCCATTTTCAAGTGTTTATTATTTACTTACGTTACTTGCTTAAATAAATTGAATAAATTTAGCACATAATTGTGAGGTGAGAATCAAAAAGTAAGATGATAAAAGCTGAGAATAAATTAGCAGAAATTGTTGAATAGAATCAACTTTGATTAATGAACCATTTCTCTAATATTATCAACTGAATATGCATTGACTGATGAATTTTTCAATTATTTTCAATCTATCGCAAAGCTTGAATTTCAGGAGGAAAATGAAGCCGTTGCTAATATAATTATTTCCAAAGTTTCAAATTCGCTTCACATCATCATTTGATATGACGAAAAAAAGTAATTTTGTAATGAAAAATTCTCGTTGAATTTGGCCTAATCTCATGTTACATTCAGTGCATTCACAGAAGGATTACCTTGCATTGATTACAAATCAAGTGTCACTTTTGAAGTTTAATGTTTATTTATCAAAATGTTTCCATTGTTAGTTTAATTCAATTTGTACTCGATAATCTGGCAACCTAAAAAAGCATTTCTATCCGATTACTTTATTACTTTTCATTATTCTGTTTTTATCCTTTTAAATCAAAATCCTCAGTCAATCGATGATATCATTCAATGTCAACTCCTTTGTCATCCCTTGTTATCTGCCAACTGAGAATGGTTAAACTCAATTATCGCTCAATTATGGTAAGCAAAGTGATGACGAGAAACAAAATGAGGAGAAAAAAAATTTAGCACAAAAATGGCTTTTTATAACGAATCGACGTTTCTTGAAGTTTAGAACAGATTATTTCTGTAATTTATGAATTTTTGTCTCATAATATTTTCTATTGTTCTTGCACTAAATTCATTGACCTTCCAATAATCTCTTCTCAAAACTATTGTCTCTCTTTTACAGTGCTGATGGCAACTTTGAACCAACCCTGATAACCAAAGCTTTAGTCCATTATACCGGTGAAGTTGTCTGGGAACCTCCAGCTCTTTATAAAGTTACTTGTCAAATTGATGTTGAATGGTTTCCATTTGATGTTCAATCATGCCTTATGAAATTTGGCTCTTGGACTTATGATGGTCACGAGGTAAGCACAAGATTTAATTCATAATATCAACTTTATCAAAGAACGTTCGAAATTGTGTGATATTTTCCTGTAAAATAAAAGTTTAAGTTGAGATGCTTTTAAAGTTAAAAGTTATATAATACTAAACAAAGTTACAAGTATTGAATATTTATCGAAACGCATTCGAGTCTCGAAGTCATAAAACTTCGTTGAAAAATGAATTTTCTGATAACCAGACTCTTTGTGAAAAACTATTGAAGTTATTTTGTTTTTTTTCTGATCATTTTTTTTATTAGCTATTTCTATTCGAGAATATTTTGTTTAGACTTTCTAATCTAATGCCTAAATGAAAATATAATAATTGCTTGATATTGAAAATGGGTAACCTAATCTGTTGGAGGTTGCAAAATCTTGTGGTATCAAGAATTTTTGAGAGCAGAACAGAGGTTTCGTTTCAACGAAATTAACTCAAGTTTACTCAAGTTTCCGACATTATGGCTGCTTCTAAAAAGCAAAAGGTTTTAAAAATGATTTACTCAACATTGACATGAATTAGCGTAAAGATTCACCTTGATTCAATATTGAAAAGAGATAAACAGTGTTGAACTTTTCTTCTAATCTTTTTGTCTGTTGCTGTTTGTTTCAAATTTGAACTGTTCTGATACATGGAAAGTATTGCAGAAAAGGTAATTCAGATCAATGTTTTGACATGAAAATGAGTTTAAAAGTGAAACCAAAGAATTGACAGGAAGAAAAAAAAGTTGAAAACAAACTATGAAAAATGAATTGCACCATAAGCAAAGATTTTTTGGTTTACTTTTGACGAATAACTTTTTTCTCCAAAAGTTTGAATTCATTTTGACGGTGAATATGTATGACAATTGGCAACAATAAATGAAATATTATATTGAACTTGAATGATTTGACTTCTAGGAGAGTAAAAAAAGGTTTACTTTGCAGTTTGATGCAACGTCAAAAGTGACAGAGGCAATAAGACAATGAGTGAATGAACAAGTTTCTAGGTGAGATGGGAAACAGAAAAGTTTTGTCGTTTCAAGTGTGTGGTTTTTAAAGTGAAATGTAATTGCAGTTGAAAGAGTAGCAAAAGCGACAAAAGTATGAAAACAAAAGGTATTTCAATTGTGATCCAATTGAATGATTAATGTGCATAAAGAACAAGGATTTGAAAGATTACCCAAGTTGTCAATGTTCAGCATAAAAGTGGACGAAAAAATTTGTACATTTTTGACTAACATCAAACCGACAACTTTTGTTTAGGTGATGGTTAGTCTCGATGTGAATAAGAAATTGAATTTTCTAGGTTGCAGTCAAAGTCTAACTAACCTCATGTTGTAAAGGCTTTTCTCAGCGTCGGCTTCATTTTTATGTTTCACCCGTCAAAATTCATCTCATATTGAAAAGCTTCGTCTGAACGCAACAGAAATCTTTTCATGTCTTGAAAACTCAATTTCAACATGAACTCAAACTTTTCTAGAAAATTTTTTTTCGTTCATTCTGCCCTCTCAAAATGAATTCAATTGATAATTTAATTTGCTCAATTTACTTGACACTTTTTAATTATGGCAACAACAACGATAACATGTTTAATTATACAATGCAAGAAAAGTGGGAAATTGTTTTCCATTGAAAAATTGGAACAAAAAGTATAAATGAAAAAAACCCTGCAAAAAAAGAGTTTCAAACTGAAGAATTAAGAAAAAGAAGAAAAAAGTTCATTTCAATTGACATTTTTCTCTACCTCCTGCATAATGTTGCACATTGAACATTTCATTTAGTGCAAGCTTGATTACACATGATTAACTTTGCTCCTCACCTAAACAGAAATATTAATTTTCTCAGATTTCCTCTCTTTCCTTATTCCATTTAAACCTTTAATTTATCTTTAGAAGGAAAAGAAAAATGTTTCTACAATAAACATTTTCTTTCTGATTTCAATTTCCAAAGCTCATTCTATATTATAATATTAACTTGTTTCACTTCAACTCAATCGTCTTCAAGTGTTCATATGTAGATAATAAAAGTACACAAAGTAATATCGAACAACTGGTATCATTGAAATTTGATACAATTGAATCAATTAAATTTCCAAATTAGTCCAACTTCTTTTCACTATTTGTCTGCAAAAAGAAATTATTTCCCATTCAAGAGTTTCTTTTGAAAAAGATGATCAAACGACTTGAAATTTTACTTGTGCAAGTTGACAAGAAAACGTTTGAAATTCAATTCATTTCCAAATTTAAACTCAATGAAACTTTGCTTGCAATTTTCGGCTTTTGGTTTCATATTCCTTACGCTTGTTGAGATTATTTTTCAATTTATCGAAAAAATTGAAATTAAATTTATTCAGAAAATTTTGTCAGTTTTTTACAGAGTTTTTACTCTTCATGGAAAAGAGTATTTCGAAAGTTGAAATTGATTCAAAGTGTAATTTGATTAAAGTTGAAAATTTGCTTTTCTTTACATTTTTACCTTTAAAGGAAATAAAAGTTGAAACTTTTGTCTTTTCCATCAAATCTTGTCAATAGGTTGACCTTCGTCATCTGGATCAGGTTGAAGGATCGGTCCAAGTTGACCGTGGTGTGGACCTTTCCGAGTTTTACCAATCAGTGGAATGGGATCTGATGAAAGTCCCTGCTCGCTATGAGAATGAATATTATGATTGTTGCCCAGAGCCATTTCCACACATTACCTTCAACATAACCATGAGACGGAAGACACTATTTTACACTGTTAATTTGATTATTCCGGTTGTTGGAATCTCTTTTCTAACTCTCCTCGTCTTTTACCTTCCCTCTGATTCCGGTGAAAAGGTTACTCTGAGCATCTCAATTCTAGTCTCTTTAACCGTCTTCTTTCTTCTCTTGGCGGAAATTATTCCACCAACATCCCTTGCAGTTCCCCTTCTGGGCAAATATCTGCTCTTTACCATGCTTCTCATCACTCTATCAATTTGTTTTACTGTTTGTGTTCTCAATGTTCACTTCCGTTCACCATCGACTCACGTCATGTCACCCTGGGTTAAGCATGTTTTCATTGAATTTTTGCCCAAAATTTTGTGCATCAAAAGACCAACAACTCATGACTTGGCCAAAGAGCTTGCAAGTAAGTAAAGCAAAAAAGTTGAAACTAAAAAGTAACTTTAAATTCAAAGTATTACATCAAGAATTTGCTTCATCAACACAAATGTTAATCATGAATCATGAGCAACATAATTTGGAAAGCATTTCCATCTATATTCATTTTATCAATTTTACTAATATTCATTTGCATTACCAGTCTTCGAAGTGTAACTTGAAATAAATGAACTTTTACCGAGTAGCAAATTAATGACGAGAAAATATTGCAAGGTTCAACTTTGCCCAAGAGTACGATTGATGAAATGCCTTTTCCTCATCAAAAGTAACCAACATCTTCATTTATATCATCATTATCTTTAGCTGTTTCTGGAACTTCTCGAATCATTTATACATGCGAAGGTGACCGAGGAAACATTACTGAACGAGTTGCACCAGATAATCAATGTAAGTTGAAAAAAGTGTTTACCTTTTCCCGAGAAAATCAAATTTTGACTTTGAATTATGAGCTTAAAATGAACACAAGAGTTAATCTGATGCAGAAGCATGAAAAAAATGCTGAAGTTTACTCGTTAACCAACTTTTCAAATGATGAAATGTAAATTTCGTCTCTTGACACTGACTTTGAATTTTCATGGAAATTTCATTTGCATTCTTTTTCTTCTTCTCTCGTATGAAAAGGGTATGAAAGTTACGATTGTTTAGGTGATATTGCAGGGTTACCTGTCAATACAGACATTCTTGATGCACCAATGGAGGGACGAATCTTTGGACCCAGTCTATTCAACTCGAGCAACAATCAAATTAATTGGTCTTGCAAAGGGCAACCTGATCAGCTTTGTCCAAACTCTTCACCTTCACTCTTTTCTGAGGAACTACAAAGAGCCATTGAGAGCATTTTGCACATTGCCAATCATCTCAAGGAAGAGGACAGGGAGAAAAATGTAAGAAGAATCTCGAACGAACTCGCAAAAGTCTCAGTTTTCTGATGGTTCTAATCGACTTTACTCTATATCGAGTTTATCAATTTTATATTGAATATTCTTTTTTTTCTCATTTCCAACTTTTCTCATCAAGGTTATCGAAGATTGGAAATATGTTGCCATGGTTCTGGACCGACTATTTCTTTGGATATTTACTCTGAGCTGTATTATTGGAACTTGTGTAATCATACTGAGAGCACCTTCCCTCTATGACAATGAAATACCAATTGATCATTTGGCTCAGCAAATGCAGAAACTGGTTTAACCTCGATAACTATCGTTGAGTCAACAAACTGTGTAAATGAAAATAAATTTTTCCAATCATTTCTCTTTGTATTTCAATGCAAATGTAAAAAAACAATGATTAATAAGATTTAACAATAAATGCCGATAAGAACATTTTTTCTCCGTTTTTTATTCGTTATCACTTTTGAACTTTTTTTTCATTGTTTCAACTATAAGTTTTGGACATGTAAGTATAAAAAAAGATGTTGGTTGTTGCGTTGAAAAGAAGTCAACAGTAAATTTTTGTATCGACAAAAGGTTTCCTTAGGCTAAAGTTTTGGATGTGTGATTAGCAATGACGGCGTCTTGATCAACGTATTCAAATATGTGTGGAGCATCCAAAAGAATTGCCAAAGTTCCAGTCAAGGTTCCAAGAAAGAATATGTATAATTGTAATCGATCAATAACCATGGCAACATATTTCCAATCTTCTCGAATCTGGGGAAAAATTTGAACAGAAAATGGAAAATTATTAGCAATCAACAATTGACTTGGAAGGGAGAAGATTTTTCTTCTGCAACAGAATTTTCAATCTTCTCTCGACAAGAAATGAAAAAGTTCTTTACCTGAATATATTCATCTTCTGCTCTTAAATGTTCTGCAATAAACTCAATGGCTTCGGTTGCTTTTGAAGCTGCTGAGCTTAGACAGATCATGTCGATGCTTTGATTGTCTAAAGATGTTTCTCTATCATACGATTTACTACGATTATTGGTTGAGTGTTGAGCATGTTGAGGTTGTTGAGCATGTTGTTGGTGAATTTGATGATGATTATGATGATGGTACAGGTGATGATGGCTGTGGTGGGTCGGGTGATGATAGGGTTCACTCAATGGTGGAGGTAAATTGGAAGATCTATCAGCATCACTTGGGTAATTTGGACGATAGTTTAGGTTTGTAGGTGGAGTGTGACTTGGTGAACTTCGATACGGTTCGTATTCACTTTGATTAATGTTGTGTTCATCAGGGGATGCCATTGAAGGTGGCATGGGAGGTGGGATGGGTGAGGGTGTTGAGCGGATTAAATGGTGGTGAGCAGTTGGTCCACCAAGGTCAGACATTTCCATACTTTCTACATCGTTTTTTGAAACTCCAAGAGGTAAGGGTTGGTTCGTGTGTTGATGGTGACCAAGTTTATGGTGAAGCGAGTTGTGACGGTAATGGTGCAAGTGACTCGACTCTCCGTTTGACCCTGCAGGTGAGGGTATGTTTACTGATGAAGGTGACATTCGGTTGAGGGAATGTGAATGGTTTACTTGGTCACCTTCGGTTGAACCTTCCTGGTGGGCTGAATGGCGATGATGGTGGTGATGGTGATGATGATGATGGTGACTGTGATGAGGTTGATAAGGTTGTTGAGTTGAAGCTGCATTGAAACCTCTTGGCGGTGGACCACGGGACGGGTGATAGTGGACACCAAGTGAAGGCATATCCATCATCCATCTCAATCGGGTTCGCTTGGGCCGCTTCATGTAAAGAAGCATTGGAAGGTATTTGAGGAAAACAATGCGAATCCAGATGGGCATTCGATGAGTTCGAGGACCTCGAAAGTTCCAATTAATAATGACAACGGTAACCAATATGGTAATACAGTTCATAATAAAGGTAAATAGTAAATATTTGGCTATCAAGGGAAGAACTAGTGATGTTGGAGGCAGTATTTTGGAGACCAACAGCAAGAACACAACCAACGATAGTAAAATTGAAATGCCCAGAGTTACTTTTTCTCCTGTAAAAGTTGCGAAAATTCATGAAATTTTCGAGAGAAAAAAGTAAATTTCATTAACAAGAAATCATTAGAAAAGCTTTTCAATTTCAGTTTCGAGTTTGAAGCAACTTTGATTCATTTTTTTTTGTTTGGCAATTCTGATGAGTAAAAGTTTGACCAACTTACCGGCTTCTGCTGGCAGATAAAAGACGAGTATGCATAGGAATGAGATGAGCAATGTTGGTAAAATAAGATTAACAGTGTAAAAGAGCGTTTTCCTTCTAATGGTTATGTGAAATGTTATATCAGTTTCAGTTGGCTTGGAGTATTTACTATTGTTGTAAACATTGAGAACTCCGGGAACTTCAACAATGTCCCAAGTACCACTTTTAGAGTAATCGGATAGATCAACCCAGGGATCAGCGTAAAAACTAAGGCTAACCTGGTCACCATTGAAGGTCCATGAACTAAATTTCATTTCACACTTTTGCTGGTCAAATGGAAAATAAGTCACATCAATTCTACATGAACTTTGATATATAGCTGGAGGAACCCATTGGACTTCAGAGTTGTCCGAGATGAGAACATTGCTCTTGAAGCGAACCTCATAATTACCATCAGCACTGGGAACGAAAAGACAAAAAAAGAAGAAGAAACAAAAGAGTTAAACTTCAAATGAATGGAAAAGAGAAGAAAAAAAATCTGTTGAATTATTTATCAACATGAGAATGTGTCAATTCCCTTAAGTCCAATTAAATCACAGGCCTAATTAGTTTATAATTAGTGTCAGTAAGAAGAAAGTTAAAGAATTGAAATTGCATGAAATGATAATTTAATAAATGAGCCAAACAGAGAAAAGTGGAGAATGATGAAAAATGAATTTTGAAACTTTCAATGTAAACTTATAATTCTCATCAGACGCTCATAATCATGTGCATAATAATAATCATTGCCATGAATAGAAAATTTTGCCATCAAGAGAAGAAGGAGAGAAAAAAGTAAAAGAGAAAAAATTTGCATAACTTTCAAATTCCAAGTTTGCTCGTCTTTTTTTTTGTTTCTTTCACAATTTTCTTCTTTGATTACTTCGATAAAATATTCACTTTTTTTACTCTTTATAATTACATTGAATCTGAGTGGAAATAATTCATCATCAGATTAAATCATGTAAAAGGGTGGCTCATGGAAGCAGCAAAGGACAAGATGGAAGAAGAGCAAAATTGATCCTTTTTTCTTGAAGAAATTTTCAACCAACTCATCAAATTATTTTTCATCATGACAGATAATGAAAGAAACAATGTTAAGAGAAAAGTGAAGAAAATATTTTTTTTGTTTCATTGATTAAATCTGTTAGCATTGTCAATCTCATTTCAAATTGTTTTTTTATTTCATTTTTCATCTTCTTTTTTTTTGTTCAGAAAAAAGGAAAAAAGGAAAAGAGAATTGTCAAATTTTGAATCGATATGGAATGGCGAAGAAACTGTGAAATTGAAATAAATTGTTGAAAGGAAAATGAAATTTTTCAGGAAAAGAGAAGAAGAAGAAATATAAATTATTGTTGATTATCATTATTAAAAGAGTATCAATTTTCACAGTAAACATTGTTTCAATTTCAGGTCGATATTGCTTTTTTATTGAACTTTAGTTATTACTTTGTCAAATGATTTGAGGAAAAGACTTGAAGATTGAACAGTGAGAAAAGTTTGGCTCAAGATGAACTTGATGCAAGGTGAAAACCTAGTCAAGTGTTAATTGGTTCATTCAAATGAAGATGAACCTTCTTCTGCTTTTGTTTTCACTTGAACAAGTTTGAAATTTACTTACTTATTGAATAGAACTAAATCTGGTTTCCATACTTTATCAGCGGGCAATCTGAGAACTTTTATTCCACCGTAATCAGCTGGATCCCATTTGAGTTGATAATCATTCCACCTCTGAAAATGAACCCAAAAGTAGCACATATGAGAAAAGGAAAATGGGAAATTCTTTTTTTCCTTTCTTCGTCGAAAAGAAAATTTAATTTGATTAAAATTTTTCAGAACTTTACTGTTTGTCTTTTACATCAACTTGATTACAATTTGTCTTGCATTTGTTTGTCTTACAACTCTTGTCTTCTCGTTAAACTGTGAAAAGGGCTTTGCCTTTGAACGGCAATCACAACTTTTCAAGTAAAGAAAAGAAAAGGAAAGTTTACGATTCAATTGATTTGCCAATGTTTATCATTGAACCTAATCTATTGAACCATCAATTTGTTTGCAGGTGCAACCTTCGATTTTCAAACTTTTCTCGAAAAACTTTTCTCTCTGATGACCTCGATTTTGGCAACACTTCAAAATGGCAATCATTATTGTACTCAATTGAGGCCTTCTTGCTGTTCAACATGAACGTGATGACAGTCGATTCAATTGGCAACTCTTCTTGTTTACCGTTTCTTCAACTCTTTTAATCTCACCTTTTCTCGAATGAATTTTTATCAACTTTTCTATACTTTACTTTATTATTTATAACTCAATAGAAACTTTTTTTTTCTCTCTCTTCCTGTTCTTCTCTAGTTAATTTATCAAACTGTTTACTGATAAAGTTAACGAGTTGACTGGAAAATGGAAAGAAATTGTGATTTATCACAACTTGGAGTGAAATGATGTTCTCATTTTTTAACTGATTATTTGGTCGATATCAAACCTTACTGTCCCAATTTGGGTTCAATGTTGTTAACAGTAGAAAATTTGAGTTTAAAATGTTTTCTTGCTTCCAACTATTAAACTGTGATGATTTAGTTGAGGTAAACAATTTGAATGCAAAAATATAAACCAAATTAATTGAATTACATTTGATTCAATCTTTTCCTTTTTATTGGTGTTGAAAAGTTGGGCAAAAAAAAGGTTAAACAAAAAATGGTTACAATTGAGAGGTTGAAGGAAACTCAAAGTTGAATAGTTTGTCTATTTTTTACTCTTTATATGGTTCTCACTGGGAGTGAAATTGTTGGTTACAATGAATAAAAAAAATATTCTCAACTTTCTTTCTTTTCCTTTTCAGTCTTGATTGAAAGTCAATGTTGTCAACCATTGAATAGGAAGACACAATTTACAGTTGAACAATAACTCGAATCGGAAAAGGCTGTTTATAACAAAAAAAAGTTTTTCCTCTTTAATCGATAGAAAGATGTAGAGAAAAAAGTTTAAATTTTGGAATCAGGAAAACATTGACTTGTTTACAGCTTAATAACACTTTGATACTTGAATAAAAACCAATGTTAATTTTACATGATTTACAAATGCAACGAAAAAAAGTTTCTCCAAAGTTATTCCAAGTTACAAATGTTCAGCTAAATAAAACTGGAATTGAAACTTGATGGTTTACGTCTAAAGTCGAAAAAATTGTTTAGTTTGTATTTTCGAGTTCTACAGCATTCGATACATTTGAGATTCTGACAAATCTTTTTAATCTCTTCGGATGTAATGTTTTCGTTTTCTTGTGCCACTGACGAATTTTAATTTCTATTCCAGCATTTCGAATCTCATTAAAATTTTTGCTTTTTATTCTGTTTCGATGAAACTTGATTAGATAATGGATGCATTTTAATTGTCTTGAGCATTTGAATTGTTATCTAGTAACATCAATGATTGATTAACCCAATTGAATGATTACAAAGAGAAAATTGTTTTGTTGGGCGAAAAAAAAGTTGGAGTAAATGATTTAGCATCGGTTGGTTTCAAGTCTATTAAGCATACTGATGTCGATCAATCAAAAACTGATTTGCAAAATTGATTAGTCGAGTTGAAAAGTTGACAAAAGATGGGAAAAGAGTGAGTGCAAAAAAAGCAAATAAAATGCAAAATGTTTCAATGTTTCATTTACGGAATGATTATTATGGATCAGTTGTAAAAGACAAACGTAATCAAGTTGAATCGAGAGACGAGAGATTCTGGCCAAATGACCATTTTCTCAATACTTTCTGAAAAGGAAAGTCTTGATCTCAGATAATTGGTCAACAATTTAATTCTATTCAATTTACGTGAAATTGTGACAACTCTGTTTACTGTTAAATGGATTTTGTAAAGTTGTTAATGTTGATGGATTTGGTTGGCTGTAAAAAAGGGATTAAAAATACATACCAGTTCCAGCCAAACGTTGGTGGTCATCACTTGATTTTTTTCATTCTATTTATCCAATCCAATAAAAATGTTCACAGTATTGGTGATGATGGTTTCCAATGATGATGATAATGATGGTTATTTTCAGATTGTAGTATAATAAGTTTGTGTAGCAAATAAAAAGAGCGAAAAGTAAACAAAATGAAAAGATAAAATGGACATTACTTAATGGATAAGTTATTTGCATTACTAAATGTAGTCAATGTTTATTCCCAGAAGAAGATGAAAAAATAATTTCGATAATGATGATGATGAATGGTGGTAGTTGTGGTAGGGGTGAACAGGGAAAGGTAACATGAAGCTGAGAGTGGACAAGCAACGGTCAACAAAATCAATTGAGGGTTCAACAGCAAAGGATAACATCATTTACTGTGAAGTAAACATTAATCAGTTGACAAGAATCAGTTAAATGATTTTCAATCAAAAGAATTGAATAAATAATGAAATCTTGGAATCATCATTGAAAGAGGAAATGCATAAGATGTCCATTTAAATAACTATGCATTGGCTCATTTGCGCGGTAGTCAATACCCGCAACCAGACCAAACGAAAAAACACTTTTCAGTGTTTCATTAAACTTCACGATTCTTTTGAATTTAAATTGCCTAGCGATATTTTTTCTGTATTGATGAAAACAGCGAAGTCGAATGTGAATCGAGCAATTAGATTGTCAATCGTAGTTTAGGTTGCTTTTTACTTACGAGTTACAATGATTTTTAACAACTAGAGATAGAAAATTTATTTTACAGTAACCCAAGACATTTTTGGCTCTAATATATTGACGAAATAAGTTTTTGATTGGTTGATTGTTTTCGCTCATTCGACATAAATCATAAACCGAGGTGACACCTAAAATTTGTAGAAGGTTGTTTGTTGAGTGCAATGAACTTTTTAAAATTAAACAGAAATTTTAGGATACAGAATTTTACAATAAATGTTTACGTCAATGAGGAAACGGATTCAGTGTAGAAGAAAGTCTTGTCAATTTGAATGAAATTTAAATTTCATTAAGTCTGTTTGCTATTTAACAAGAAGTAGTTAAATAACAAAAAATGAATAAAATTTAATTTTGAGAAAGACAAACGCCTGTTGACCAAGCAGTTGCACATCAAATTTTTCATTTCATTGAACAAGTTTCATAGTTTATGATTATTCATGTATTATACGATATTTTAAGTCAACACTATTTTTGCCGAAAATTATTCGTTATCAATTGAAAAATTGAGTACACCTCTAGACGTTGAAAGGAAATGTGGCAAAAGTGAGTCAATTTTTTTGATGATTTAACAATAAAATTGAATAATGAATATTCATGTCATGGAAGAACCAGCTTCGAAGCAGCAGAAAAGTCTGTTTGATGTCAATTTTAATGAAATTTAAATTTCATGAAGTCATGCTTGTTTGCTAAATACAGATCTATTAGAAACAATGACTAAACACGTTTGTTTACCGAAAATATTGATGAGTAATACCGGCTGATTTTCAAACAAATAAAGAGTATAAAAAATCTCGATTTGCTAAAAAATGATATTAGTTTCAGTCTCAATCCGCATTTTACTTTCTCATTTTTTTCTTGATTTTTGTAACTATTCTGAAAGTAATCAAAATGCAATTTGAAACATTCGTATTTTTTGTGTACAACAGCACTTTCATAATAGTTTTAATTGGTGCAGCCATGGCACGAACCCAGTGTAAGTTTTTGAACCATACCCATTTAGGTTTTAAACAATGAAATCATTGCAAGTTTTAATCAGATATTGTTTTTGTTCTATGCTGACCAATCAGATCACGAATCGCGGGATCGCTCAAATATTTTCGATACTGCTGCAAACCTGGTTAATGGGATTTTGGGGTAAACGCGCTTAATTGAGAATAAAGCAATACAGGGTTCTAACTGTACAAAAACCTGTAGGATTAATGACGTCAAACCATTATCCTTCAATGATCTTGTTTTCATAGTTCAATACTTGAAAAGGAGAAATAAAGGAATAAAAAATGAAATTCTAAAACTCATTCAATTTTGTTCAATTTCATCTCAACAAGGTTATATTCAACTCTGAATATTGTACCAATTCAAATATCTTACTTGTTAGTTTTCCCTGCAGCATAAAGTACGGGCTAACATTTTTGCACTTGCACATCTTTTCGAATTTACAAAAACCTTTTTTATGCTTTCTGGTTTTTCAGATTTTCAAGGTCAAACTGTGCAAATTTCGGGTCTATTCAGCTACTTAGTATTATGTAGAATTGCTACAACTTCGAAACCAGAACTTTCGTACTTTTGCTTGGTCATGTTGGATTTATGCCAGCCACTAAAAAGCTTTTGCAAAATAACATCTCAAGATTACACATTTTTGTCTTGATGCATTTTAAATTTTTGCTAAATGTAAGCAAAATGTAATAAAATGGTATTTCTCGTCTTACAGATGCTCTCGTTCCTTCATCTGGTTCAAACATGGACCAAGCTGAAATTAAGTGTGCATCTACCATTACTATGAAAATTCGCAACTAGACTTAAATTGTTAGTAACTGTCACTGATAGTACTTACACTGTCATTGCTCTTATGATCAATAGAAGGCTTGCGAAGCTGAGAACAGAAAAGTTTTGGCGCAATTAAGTTTCTACTCGAACTTTATTAAAACTATTATGATGATAAACCATTCATTTTTCTAGTTATTAGCAAATTATAATTGATAGCAAAATAACCGTGATAACCATGTCAAGAAACACTAAATTGTTTGTTTTTCAGCGTAGAATGAGATTCCATCTCATTACTACAAGTAGAAATGGAAAAGTGGAGCATTATTATCATGACAAAGATGATGCTGTCAATGAAACAAAGTTTTTATTACTTACAAACCTAGTTAAGATTCATACTTTTGAGAGTTTGTAGAAAGCTTTCAAACAATCTCATCAAAATCAAAATGTCGTTAAAAGTATGCTAATTGCGACAGACGATGCAAAAACAATAAACATTGTGACTATTCTCATTATTAAAGAGTGAACTGTCAGTTTTGGAGCAAAAAAAGTTGAGAAGTGTGCAAAAGATATTTAACCCAGCAATCAATGCAAATGTAATAAATAATTGCAAGTCATTTCATATTGCAGTGACAAAACTTTTACACCGCATTTACACTGATTTTTTAACATACAATAAAAAGATGTTTAACTCAGAAAAAATTTGCTTCCAAAATTCAAAGTATTAATAAATTATTTCTATGATTCAAAATACAGCCACGGAAAATGAGATGCGAGAATTTTTGAGAAAGTTGACGCATAAATTGATAACTTATCAACTTGATTTTGATAAAATTTAGCGATTAAAGACTTGTTGTTTTGATTCACCTTATTCAACTGCATTCAAATCAATTAAAAATGTTTGGGGTGAATGTAAATACTGCGAATGGTGGATTTCATTAAATTTGATTAAATACTGATACAAACTATCAACACTGATAAATAAAATGTAATCTTTATATGCGCAATTGATACCAAAAGTATTCGCATCTCATTTTCCGTGGCTGTATTTTGCTTGACAGCACCCTTACTTTTATAATCGTTGCGCTTTTTTTGATATAAATTGTAGAGCATGAAAAACAAAAAAGCATTTTTGCCTTTAAACACAAACGCAAAACATAATGATGCTCAAAAATTGAAGCGAAATGTTACTGCAGCGAGAATTCGGACAGTATGTGTTGAGTATGTGAACATTTTGTATTCATATTAATAGTTGCTCAGCTTGTCAAGACAAACTTGATTTTCAGCGAAAAGAATAAAACTTTTGAACTTGTTGATTTTTTGCTCTTTTACTAGAGACTGAATATTCAAGAATCAAAATTTGTCACCCACAAAAGGGCAAAACTATGAGTAAAAAAAGTGAAACAAGTATTCATGTTGACAAGAGACGAAGGATGATGATGATTCAGTTTTATGTTGAATAAAGAGACGCGAAAAAGATTGAATTATGGAAGGAAAAACTGAGGATCATGGCGCAGTCTGATAAGTTGTTGACAAGTATTCATTTGATATTAAACCTGTTTTTCGATAAAGAATTCACAAGGAAAAAAGAAGGAAAAAGAAGACTGGATAAAAAGCCTAATTCCTGGTCTCTTATCACCTTTTGATTTTCACTCCCAGCCAACTAAACTGGGAGTGTTTCCCTGTCTTTCATTTTGATATTGATTCATAATTAACTTTCATGAGCTTTACATTTATTCATTTACTTGTATCCATTTTATCAACGAAAAAGCAACATCTAATTGATTCAGGAAAAAATCACAAAAATGTTTGTTCAAAAAAACGAAATTCTAACAAAAAAGAATCGATTTGAATATTGAAACAAAAAATTATGGAAATCGAAAAAAAGGGCGTCAAAAATTCTTTTCCAAATCAGTGCCAACGTTTTAATATTGGAGAAAAAAAATCTTCTCTTGACCATTGAGAATTTCAATTTGACTTTATTCAGTAAACATTCAATTTGTATAATGCAACAACGAAAAGCTTTTTCTTGTGTTAATAGATTCTTGATCCAGCTTTGTTCAACAAGAAGAGTTGAGCTAAGATTCAGTCTTGTTGAGTGTTTATATTATTTGAAATATCAATAAGAGAAAGAGAAAAGGAAAGTTCATCGAAATTAAGACAAATACTATTTACTGAGTTTTCCTGTTTTCCTGTTACTGTTTCAACTTTTTTCTTCTACTTCTACTATTCCTTCATCATCATCTTCCTTCCTTTTCATTGTTTAGTTTTTACTTTTTTCCCTGTTACAGAAAATGAAATGGCCGTGAACTTAATAAATGGTAAACAAAAAAAACGAGGAAACATTCTTTTCTGCCAACAACTGGATGCTTCGAGTTTACTTGATTCTTGATTAAAACACTAAAATCAACAGTTGATTAATTTTGTATTGGTGCAAGTGCGCACATGGAAAAAGTCTTGGAATTTTGATTATTCCGAGCACAAAGACTGGCTTTGTCGAAAATATTTGCAACTCTTTTGTTGAACAATTTTTCAAACTTGATGATACAATTAACCTCACTTCCATTCAAATTTCACGATTGAATGGACGCCAATTAATCAACTGTTTGAGCACCTAATCAAGATGCAGACGAAAATAAACTCGGCTTTCCAATTTGATTTGAATATCTCTACAATTAATTGAGATAATCAATTTCTATTAATTGCAAAAAATGCCCAAATAGTGTATGATGCTAACCACGAATATTCATCTCCATACGACAATTAGATCAAATTTAATAAAAGAAAAACCGAGTCATCGTTTGCGCCGGACAACCTAATAGAACTAAAACGATTTTCTTTATTTTTAACTCATTGGAAGTTCCGTTTCCTACCCAGACTAAGAATTCTCACCAAGGATTTTATGACAAAAAAATCAGAATTTGAATCGCGTATGAAAGAGCTGCTGAGCTTTGCGCACAACTTGTGAGTTGAGACCCATAAAATTGTGCAAGAAATGGATCACTTTAGGTGAGCTTTGATGTATTGAGCGAGTAAAAAAGTCACACTTTTATGTAACAAGTCGATGTCAAGCAATGATTGACAGGTGTTTTGTTGCATCAATGGAAGAAGAAAACAGATTTTCTTTGTAACATAATTTATTGAGAAAGAAACGGAATCAAAGGTAAAGTTTTCAATTTTGCTCATGATTCGAAAGATCGGCCAGAAAGGTTGAAAATTTTCTCGTTAAATCGAGTGTAACCACAAGCAAATCAACTTTTTTATATTTCATTGAAAGTTGAAACGATCTATTTTATTTACATTGCACACCTTGATGATATGAATATTACACAAGGTAATCATCATTTCTACGAATGAAATTGAAAAAAGAAGCAAAATGTTGCCTTTTGTTTTCTTTCTTGTTGTTGTTCAGTAAAAGAAGTTGAACGGTTAAACTGGATGAATGAATACATCTAATGGTAAACAGTTAATACACAAGTTGTGAGCCAATTGGCTGGGAATAAGATGAAAAGTAATTTTGCTTTTGATCACCAATCGATTTAATAAACGATATCAGCAGCAAATAGTGTAATACTTTATTATTGAAGATCGACAATTGTAACGCTTCAAAGAACCATTCGGAGCAACAACAAGACAGAATCTATTCCTTGTTTTTAATGCTCTCTCCCTGTTCATCCCTTTTGTTAAGCCAAGCACAAGAAGAAGAACAACAACAAGAAAAGAACTGTTTTGCTCTCTTTGCTTTCAACGAAAAGAGAGAAACAAAATAAGCACGCAACAACAAAAAAGCACCCAAAAGGATAACCCAAAACTCGCAAAAAGTTTGCCTTTGATTTCAACTTAATCTTCTAATAAAAGCAAAGTCAACCAATTCACTTTTTTTGCTTGCTTCTTTATTCCTCTATTATCCATGTTATTATGTCGAAGGACAAAATGAAAATAAAAAGGAAAAGATGACGAGTTTGATGGAAATAAGAGTAAAAGCAAATTCCCTGCAAAAAAGGCTCCAGACTCATGATTGTTCTCAATATATCATCATGGATATTGCTACTACGTTGAAACATTTCAATAAACTTTTGTCCAATTTTCTCTCCTTTCAACTTTTCCTTTTCTCGACATTTTTATTACATTCCCTGAATCATTCAATATTATTATCCGATAAACTATCACCATCAATCAATCAATTTAAGCTTAGTAAATCAACTTAACATTTCAACTAATAATCTAAATGTTAACCTTTCGACTTCATCTTCCATGTCAGATTAGGCTTCATCTCAAGCAGCACAATTAGGAAAATGAACAGAGAAAGAAATTTGAAATGGAACAATTTATCAATTCATCGACTTAAACAGATTTTTATTGATGAATGAAAAAAAGCCTTTTAAACCTTTGGAATTATTAGCGAAAATTGACTTGATAGCTTTAGCTGGGAGTAAAGTTTGCTTGATTAATTCCAAACTTTATTTCTAATTAAGATTCTTTTTGCTTTTTCTTCCTCTTTTTGCCACTTTTATCGTAATTTACAAACTTGATTAACAGTTGATTGAATCACTTTGAAACTTTATACTATAATAACAAGAGTTGAAAGGGAAAAGCTGGGAGTTGAAACTGGGAGGAAAAAGTTATTAGTTTTAAGTTTTTCTCAGCTATTTTGTTATAAGATACATTTAAAAGTCAACATTGTTTCACTATCGAGTTTCAATCAGATAAATGATTTTCTTTTTCTTTGCTTCTATCAAATTAAAACGTTTAATTGACTAAAGCTCCAAGGGAATAAAGGAAAAGCTACGAATTGCGAGTCTGCAGTAAGCCGATAGCACACATCGAGTTCGACTCTTCTCTTCATTCCCTGTTTAGGTCTGCTTATCAATTGTGACTTGAATTGAATTGATTTACTGCTGATTGATGCTAAACTAGAAGAACCGGAGATTAATGTTAATCAAAAAGTAAATGTGCATTTTTCTGGCTGGACTTGCAGAGAACTCTGTAAACATGGAAAATGGAGAAAATTTTCAGGGAGAAAGTTGCATCAGAAAAGAGAAAAATGAACTCTGTTATCATGAACAAAGTTTCCTGTTGTAATCATGAATTCAAAGAAAGATTTTTTTCTCTCTCTGTGATAACATTGTAATTGAATTAGGAAACTGACAGAATTGAATATGAGATTATATGAATGAAATGACGATGATTTTGATGATTGTGAGGAAAGTAAGAGGCAAAATGAGATTAGTTTGAGTCGATTGTGTATGAAATGAAAGAAGAGTGAAAAAGTTGAAAAAGGTAAGAAGTTAAAAGTGAAGAGCAAAAGTAAATGTTTTGCTTTTCGTTGTCGGTAAACATTCAAATGTTGATTAGCAAGTTAAATATGAATTTGCCGTAACATTGCCCTCTCTCGTTGCCAGTTTTCACTGAAGATAATTAAATTCGTATTTACTTTTCTCAGACAAAGTTAACCAAATTTGATGAATAAGAAGCAACGTTGAAAGGCGAAATTTGAATTTCAACTCTTTTCTTTCATTCTTTGTCTGCTTACTGTTAGTAAAAAAGACTCTCTTTATAACTTTATTCCCGTCTGTTAGTTACAAAATCAAAATTTCATGAAACCATGAAATCTCTAGGGATGAAAATTTCCATTTTTGATCAGTTTCGAAATTTGTCCAATTCTTTTTACATCAATTTCTAAACAATTGGTTAACCCTTTTTTGTTCATCTTTGCTCTGATCATTTCAATTTCCAGTCGACTAATTATTGTTTAAACTGAAAGAAAATTCAAAAGCTCATTTTTAGCTGACAAAGTATACAAAAATATCATGTTTTCTTGGAGATACCAAAAAAATGTGAAAATGAGCTGCAAAAATTGAAAAAAGGTAAAAGAGATAATTAGAAGAATTGATTTTTCCAAATTGCTCAAAATAAATTTTATTGCATGAAAAACAAAGAGAATCGAGTTTAGGCTTTGAGCTCAACTATTTATACTGAGTTAACAATATCGACATCTACATAATGGTGATGATGGAAACAGCTTGAGGTGACTTGCAAGTCAAAATACTTGAACCTAAAATAATAAGTAGTAAACAAGTAAAATGGAGAGAAAAGGAAGAAGCTATATCATTCAGAATCTTTCATCATAACCATCAACACAATCTAAAAGAAAATGAAAAGCAACAGAGAAAAAAGAAAATAAGAATTTAGGAGCAAAATAGTTACTCAGCTGATTCGCTTGGAAAGTTAGTCAAAATTAAGTGTTCAAAGAGAGTCTCGAGTTTGCAATTGTTCAAGTTTATCATCATTTGCATGCAATCACAAATACAGCCGTAACTTTTTTGCATGGAAATTTTGGACAATATTAGAGCAGATCGAAAGCACATTTTGCATTCTGTCTGAAAAGTTCTAAACATAACAAAATTGGAAGTCAAACTGATTAAAATTTGTCAGTTTACTTTTGGGACCCCTTTTAAATGTTTTTTGATGAATGTTAATGTTTATTCGTTTTGAGTTAAACAATAAAAGCTAACAATAGATGAAGCTTTAGGTGTTTAAACTTGATAAACAATTAAATAGTGAGTTTGCTCGATTTTTCTACGGAAACGGAAAGTTGAATCATTTGTTAAATGTTTGCACACATTAAAATTACTCTATCGCAGTGTATCTAGGAAAATGATTGATTCAAGGACAGACAATATTGGATAGTCATTATTTGATCAGAATGGCTTGTGACTCATGAACCAAAGTTGCAGCTAAGGAAACACGGATAAAATGGTTGGACATTCGAAAGTCTAGCATTCCTTTTTCACAGAGTTTAATCTATTTTTGTTCTGATTCGTTGAAATTCCGAGTTTTGAGTGAACAATAATGAGTGATGCCCCTTTTTTAAACTGCATCCAATTGCTTTGACCCTCTCAATCCATATTTAGGATACTTATTTAAAGCCCAATGGTGGCAAAGATATATCTTCAAGTGGTGAATGACTCGAATTGACAAATTGACGAAAATGAATTCACGGTGTTTTATTTTACAAAAACAGCATATTGGAGATTCTATCAGAATCCGATTATGAGTATGGATCATTTTAGCATTGAATCAACATTGAGACTTATCGGCTCTTTTAACTTCAACCAAGTACTTGTCACAATAATGCAAAAATAAGCCAATGATTCATATCAAAGTTTGAGACGAGTTGAACTTTAGTCATCGAGTTAAAAAAGTTGGTAAAACTTTGCAGTAATACAAGTGAGTCACGCAAACAATTTTCACTTTCACCAAAGTTTATCTTTATAATTTTTTGTCATTTCTTAGTCTTAAACAAATTAACGTAAAAAAATACGAATTGGCATAAAAAGATAAAATTCAAATAATGTTACTTGGAAACTCAGATGCTAATAACTCAAGTAATGTACATTACAATGTCACTCAACTTGACTGGTATTTTCTGCGTTTAAAAATAACGCTATGACCGCACATCTATCTCAAACAAGCCTGAGCAATAACCGAAAAATGAACTTAAATGACCTTTTTCTCGAAACATAGAACTTGAATGTCAGTCGAATCCACTATATTTAATTTCCATGCCAATAACATGTCTGGTAGTAGACTGAATAGCATTTTATGCTATAGAACGTTCTACATCAGACGCGAAATGCGTCACACTTTGACCTTGAGAATCTGCAAAACAGATATTCTCAATCAAAAATGAACAAGATTTTTGTGGACTCGTAAGGATGTAAAAGTGAAAAAATGAGAGGCTTTGCTTTACGCTACAGCTAAAGCTGAAAAGCTAAGATAGATAAATTGACACAATATTCAAAGCTAGATACAACCGTGTAGGTCTAGAATTAAATTTGATATTCTTTTATTTCAGATTTTGTAGGTGAAATGTGAATATATGATCATCGGAGGATAATTATACGGATTGACATCACTAGTCCTACGTGTTTTTTGCCCAGTTAGAATCGTTAATCACTTTATTTCCGATTTTCTGTGTTGGTTCTACATCTTCTTTCCAAAGAATTGATCAATAAACCCTTGAGATTATCAAACGCATTGCTAATTAAAGGAGCTGGAGCTGTAAAAGATGCGCAATCATCATCGATGCGATGCGAAAAAAATATTACGATTATCATTCTTTGACTAATCGATAGATTGTATTATGGGCTATGATATGTTGAAGTAATAGGTACCAGGAAAGTTATGATATTTTATTACTCACGTTGTGAGATTTAATACTCGATTTATGATTGACTTGAACACAAATCATATCATCTGCTAGAATCCAATTCATTATTCAATAAATAAGCTCAGATTTTTATATACATTCAATCATTCAATGTAATAGCACACAATGGCATCTATTGATTAGTCACAGAATGATAATCGTGAAAGGTAACAATTTCTTAATCGTTTGAAAACGAATCACAATTAAGGTTAATCACAATTAAAGATGAATTCAGCAGCAAACTCAGAAGATTTATTCAGCCTTCCAAATCCTGAATGTTCAGGTTCTTTTAGGATCACTAAGTTTCAAAACTATTGAGTTAACCAAAGTCAAACAAAGGATAGAATTTCTAGCTAAGGATTAGTAGAAACCACAAACCACAAATCTGGTCAAACTGGAAAATGTTGTCTTAGGACAGGAATGTTTAAACTGGACAGTCACAAGACTTGAACTTTTATTAGCTTTAGAAAGCTTTTGCACTGTTAGTGTTGAGTAGCGAGATTAAGCTTGAAAGCTTTTAACCAGAATAGTCACCAAACTGGAACCAAAAGAGACTCAAAACGGAAGCTTCT
>NW_015449938.1:358995-519650 GCF_000239435.1 Tetranychus urticae
ACTTATCTTGTTTCATTCCCAGTCTTGTAAACTGAAATTAATTTAAAGGTTTCCAATAATTCTTAAAGTTCATACAACAACAAAAAGTCTCCCAAGGTGATGAAAGGTTAGAAAGTGAAACATGCAAAAGTAAATAAAGTCACTGTTTTGGTGTGAAAGGTAACAATTTCTTGATCGTTTAAAAACGCGAACACAATTAAATTTGATTACAATTAAAGTTGAATTCAGCAGCAAACTCAGAAGATTTATTCAGCCTTTCAAATCCTGAATTTTCAGGTTCTTTTAGGATCACTAAGTTTCAAAACTATTGAGTCAAACCAAAGTTAAACAAAAGGTAGAGTTTCTTTTAAGCTGAGATTAGTGAAACCACAAACCACAAATCTGGTCAAACTGGAATGTTGTCTTAAGACAAAACTGGATCGAACTGGACAGTCACAAGACTTGAACTCTTACTAGCTTGAGAAAGCTTTTAACCTTTTACTGGTCTAGTTGAGATTAGCGTTAGAAAGCTTTTTTTAGCTGGAATAGTCACCAAATTGGAACCAAAATAAACTCAAGACTGAAGTCTCTATCTCGACAAGAAGAACCAAAATTATCACGACTAGTTCAACAGCTTTAAGTTCAAGCATCACTTGAAATTATCAATTTAAGATGAATAGACTCAAGTCTTAGAAAGCACAATTTTAAAGGAAAATTAGAAAGCACAATTGGAAGTTTTAAAACTGGAAAATTAACAAAATTTATTTAAACATAGAACTGAATTTGATGAAGTAAAGGTTTTATAACCAGAAAGAGAGATTATCACGTTACGTAGAGTAATCAAAATTAAACTAATAAAAGACCAATTATAAGACAATTAAACTGAAGAAAATTAACCCCTTATATATGTTACATAACGGAAGGAAAGAACAATAGCATTAAGGAAAAGGAAGAATTGTGAAAGCTTCAAAGCTATGGTCACCATCTCTGTGACAACAGTAAACAATGTGATGTCATTGTTAGGGATTAATACAAAATTACAAAAACCAATTTTTATGATTAAACCAAATTTTAAAGAAAGGAAAGATAAAGCTTTAAAGCTAAACAAAATGAATTAAATGAATTTAAACAAAATGATTAATGGGATTGTTCTTGGGTAACTCTACCCTTCACATCCCCTCCACGATGACCAAGATCCCAAAGATCAATTCCATTCATCATCGTTAGGAATATCTTGCATGGCGTCAACATAAATTACAGTTGCATCCGAGGAACTTGAACTTTCTGAAGTTTTTGAACTTTGAGAAGAGTTAGATTTAACAGAAGCATTTGAATTCCTTCTTTTAGATAAACCAGGATTGTTATCCTCCTCTGCTTCTCTCTTTGCATTTTCAATGGTTTCCGCGATAGATTCATATCTCTTGCAGTCTCGAATTGCTTTTAATTGTCGCTTGAGTCGAGCTTGAGGCGATTGTGATGGCAAAGTCTTATGACTTGTAAGAATATCCAATTTAAGTTTGCATAAATCGGCAGTGGCTTGTAACATCTCTTTATCAGGCAAGACGCAATTCTCACTGAATACAGGAATTGGAATTCTTTTTCGACGGTTTGCTTGATTTTTCCATTCGACTGGCCAATTGCATAAACCCTTTTTAACTCCTTCTTCAAATTCGTAGAGTAGGGCTGAAGTTACTCGATTACCACAAGTAGATGCAACATTTTCATTGTGAATACCTCCATTATTATTAGCAACGATTTCGATATCTTTCCATTGAAGAAAATAAAGTCTTAAGACTGTGAAGGTTTCAACTACCGGAGAATGAGCGGTAACAGGCAAAGTGTATCCATGAAACCAAAGGAAAGCGATAGCATTTAAATGCATAGGATGCTCGAGATACGGTGAATAATAATTGTTAACATCTCTGAGCTTAGGATGTAAAAGTCGAATCTCTGCAACAGTCATACCAAGGTTTAGCAAATGATTTATTAGGCCATATCCCACAATCTTTTTAGCGACAGCCAAATATTTAATTACTTGATCTCGTGCAGTGAGCAAGCTTCGTGCATACTTCAAGTCTTTAGGACTTAACCCGTGCCATTGTGAATCAATGTATTCAATTTCCCTGTACCTTACGAATGTCTCGTAAACCACTTGCATGTTACCGTCCATAATTACGATCCAACATGGTCTTGGTCGCATTCGTCCGTTTTCCCAGACGGAAATGCAAAGCATACTAATTGAGAATATTAGTTGCTTATCAGGGCAATCAGCAGCACTGTCATTAATGACTTTTAATTGCGAATCCAACATCGCAGGCAAGTTTGCTTTTGGTCGGTTAGCAAAACTATCATTCAGATAACCACGTCTCTGCTCACGATAAAAAATAGTAGCCTCTTTCTGTGAGGGCTTCGGTGGCTTGTACATTGACCTAGGATTAGGACATGAAGGAAACTCTTTTTCCAACCAATCTTGTACACTTTCTGCTTCAGCAGGGGCCAAACGCTCGAAGGGATCAATCCTAATGAAAGGAGTTTTCGAGTCTTCAATGTCGATACAATACAAAATATTTGTTGAAGTTGTTGAAAGAGAATCATCGTCTCTCGGTTCAACATATCTGGACCATCTTTTCCAGGCTATCGAATAATCAATTAAATATTGAGGGACTCTCGAACATCTTGTTGTCGGCCATCGTCTTGGGACGTCAGGAATTGGTTTAGTTGAACAGCTAGGAAGACCAATTGATAAACAAAATTGTTCACCTTCTTCGATCGGCTCGGTTGGGTCATATTGTCTTTTGACATTGTTCCAGTAAGCAGAACCAAAACCAGATTGAGCTCTTATCAATTCAGGGTGAAACTCAGTAGGATTAACTTGATAACCCTTTACGAAAAATGCACATCCCAATGCCTTTCTATGCCAACGTTGCTCATGAGTTTGGGTCGGTTCCTTCAATTTAAGATGAGCTGGAAGAATGCTTTTGAGCGAAATCGTCTTCCTATTTAGTTCTTCACGAACTGGACCAGATACATATGACAATTGAAGCGTTTTGTCAAATTCCCAAACGACAGGGCCATTCCTACATCTTGTTAGGTGATACAAGATATGATCAATTTTAAGTTGAGCATCACAGAATTGTCTGTGACACGTAAAGGTGGCTTCTCGGTAAAACTTTTTAATCTCCTCATTTTCAACTTCGCCATACTTCAGATAGCCATTAATTTCGATTGAAACCAAACATTTTGCATTAATGCACATAAACTGGTCTGCAGCATTGACTTTAGTCAGTTCGATATCTCCAGGTAAGGACTGCAACCATCGAATACATCCCAAACAATAGATTCTGGTACAAGTTTTACAACTTTTCGGGTTAATTGCGATCTGTTCGCATAACTGGCATGTAATTAGTTCTTTTAATCTTCCTAAATCAGGATGGATAACCTGACTAGCACCTAACCCTTTCCTTAAGGAATCAAATCTTATTCCATCAAGATTCGTATCAGCGACATTGAATTGTATTTTCTCCTTGATAAAGGACTCAAACCAGGTTTTATCATCATTTGATTTCTTAATATCAGCTTCTACCCATTCTTGGGCCTTCAGGAAATACTCAACTCGATTGTAGTAGGGCAACTCAGATTCATCAATTGGCTTTGGAGCCGGAAAAGAACAATTAAATCTACCTTGCGATGGATCTGGTGGAGGGTATGGACTTGTGTCCTTCATTCTTCGGTCAATTGAACATAAACCAAGAGCAGTAGACTCAGGCAAAGGATCTCTTAAATTTCTTTGATTAAATTTATTACCTCCAAGTGTGAATGTCGGGTGAACCTTGGTTGTAGGCTGAACCTTCTCATCCCAATTTCCCCATAACGTTTCCAAACGTTCCTTAGCACTTTCCTTTCGACCATCAGATGTCGAAGCTTGATTTTCACCATCGAGAGTTACCACAGGAATTGGTGGAATTTCTTTAAGCTTTGAAGCTAACTGTTGACCAAAAACTTCGGAGGACACAATCGATCCTTCACTACAGTCAAAAGAGTCATTGGAATCTTGGTTGTCGTAGGCTGTTCCAGACATGATGATAAATTCACGAAAAACGAAGATCTGTTCAATTTGATGATCACAATTAAGTTTTAAAACTGAGTTGAAACCAAAGTTCAAAGAGTTAGTCAGAAGACTTCCAAAAAGATGATTCAAAATGTTCCACAAAAATTTGATTTGAAGACAAGAGTCACAGTTGACTTCACAAAATGTTGATTCAATGTTAATCACAATTAGCTTGAAAAAGCTTCGCACAATTAGCTTTAATAAGCTCGATGATAAGGCTGAAGACTGAGTAAGAAGTTGAAAGACTTCAAAAAGCACAAATTCGAAAGAGAATTTCTTAACTTGATTTAAATCAAAAGGCACAAATTCTGAACAATTAAGACTTAATTTAACACAATCAGTCAAGAACTTTGATGATAATATCAGGAGAAACTCAGAATTGAATTGAAATAGTTTTAAAACTGGAAAAATTGAAATAGAATTTTCAAAGGATAATTTGACCAAAATGTCAACTTGAAACAATGGAAGTACAAGTGAAAGTGAAGACACTTCTTGTCCAAACAGTAACTCCCTCTCAACTGTAAAAGCACTTTGAGCGCGAACTAATTGGAAAGCTTCATTAGCGCTAATTTTAAATCCTTTGAAGTTTTGAAACTTAATTATCTTAATTAAGTTCACTGAGATTATCTTCTTTTTTCTGGTTGTTGGACCAACTAAATCAGCATTAATGCTTTCGATAACTTCATTATCCATAATCTCACGATTAGCAGTTTTATATTTTCTCCTCTTCTTCTTCTTTTTGCTTAATTGCTTGAATTGACTTAAGTCAACAGCTTGATCATCAAAGATAGTCGATTTTTCAGACTCGGAATCATTTGCATTTGCATTACCATTATTATTATCAGCATCTTCAGAAATGTTTGAAGTTTCAAAACTTGTTTGATTATCACTTGATTCATTTAAATCACTTGAATTTAAGTTCAATTGTTCACTTGAAATAGCACTTGAAAGTTCATTATTTACATCTGCATCACTTATGCTGTTTTGAAACGTCTCGTTTTGAAACGCTTTTAAAGAATCAGGAATAATCCCCAGATGTGGTTTAGTAAGCTCTAAATTCCATGTAAACCTTTCTTTATCCTTAGGATTAACAAGCAGCACTGAACCATATTTTACCCCTAACACCAAGTAAGGGCCCAAAAATTTTGGAACTAACTTTTTAGTTGTACCAATCGAAGGCGCACAATTTTTGATATAACAAAAATCTCCTTTCGTATATGGATTCCTTTTTGTTGAAGACTTAAGTCTTTCTTGATAATAATTAGATTTTTTCAGCAATCTTTCTCGGGCTAATTCTCTGCATTTTTCAATTGATTGTTCAATTGTCGAAGTTTCCAAACTTAACTGCAAATCTATTGGCTTTCTCAAAAATTTTCCAAACACCAAATAAAAAGGTGAAAATCGATGAATTTTGTGAATTGAAGCATTAATTGCTATTACCGCATCTTCCAAAGATGACTTTAAATCAAGCTTGTCTTGATCACAAATTGACGTTCTCAAACGTTCAGCAATTGTTCGATTCACTCGTTCAACAGTTCCTTGACTTTGAGGATGGTAACTGTTGCTCACATCATGTTTAATTCCAATAGATTTTAAATAATCATTTACTTCCCCTGAAAGGAAGTTTCTCCCTCTATCAGTCTGAATGACTTCAGGGAAACCAAAAAGGCTAAAAAACTCGTTTAGAAACGTAATCACAGTAGATGCATGTTGATTAGCATAAACTTTTGCATAAACAAATCTCGTCAAAGAGTCAATTAAAACCAAAATTACTTTCTTTGCTCCATTTTTATAAGTAATTGGTCCTTGTGCGTCCATTTCAACACGTTCAAAAATCATTTCAGGAATAGGCTTTAAAGCCGGTTCAGCGTAGGTTACATTTGTTGATTTACCCACATAACATTTAGAACAATTAAGACATAAGTCTTTTACCTTTTCGTATAACCTAGGCATCCAAAACCTTCTCGCAATTTGTAAATATGTCTTCTCGACACCAAAATGTCCACCAATAGGAGAATCATGTTCTTCCAAGAAAACTTTCTCCAAAACTTTGTCATTGATGACAATACGATTTATATCGTGTCCAATTGAAGGTTTATGATAAAGCAAATTGTTCAGAAACAGAAAACTTTCATGTAGCTTTGAATCTGGATTAACTGCCATTTCATTGATGATGTTGCTGATTTTTTCATCTTCCTTTTGAGCATCAATTAATTTGATTTTCCACTGCTCGTCTGTTTGATAATGATAACAAGTTTCAAAACTTTTCCAAAGTAATGAATTCACTGCTTGAGCATCACTGATAAATTGTTCATCATTGAAATCACAAAATTCACTTGAGTCTGAAGACTGCACAAAATACAAATTTTCAATGTATTCCAATTCTGGATCAATTGTTTTCCTATGATCCCATTCGTTTTGATAACGCGATAGACAATCAGGTCCATGTTGATCACCTTTAGTGTAAATTACTTTGAATTTATAACTCGAAAGAATTATTGACCATCGATTTAATCTCTGATTTTTGAATTGAAGCTTTGGAAGCTGACACAGGGCATGATGATCTGTCTCCACGAGAAATGTATCACCATCCAAATAGTGGTCAAACTTTTTAATTGCTACCAAAATAGCCAAACACTCTTTTTCACTGACTGAATAACTCAATTGATGCTTTGCTAACTTCTGGCTAAAGAAGTACAACGGTTTCCAACATTTTACTTTTTCAATTGGAACTTCATCCAAGGATTTAAATCCATCAGGAACTTTTTGTTCAGCATCTTCTTGCAGGAGGATTCCGCCAACTGCAATATCACTAGCGTCAACGCTTAATTTCTTCCTAAGTTTAGGATTGAAATGTACCAGTAGAGTTGTTTCAATCAAAGAGTTTTTTAACT
The DNA here is from genome assembly GCF_000239435.1 of Tetranychus urticae. The sequence goes on from NW_015449938.1 coordinate 365,977, forward strand.
CGTCCAAAGCTTGATGATCTTGCTTCAACATTTTAAACTTTCTTTCTTTCGATACCAATCGATACAACGGTGCAGCTAAATTTGAATAGTTCTTGATATATCTCGAGAAATAATTATAACACCCTAATTGCGATTGCAATTGACGAACACTAGTAGGGTAAGGCAGACGCTTTAAAGCGGCAACTTTATCAGGATCTGGTCTTATTCCATCACCATTGACCAAATGTCCTAATAACACCAATTCAGTACAACCAAATTTGCACTTATCTGTTTTAATTTTGAGATTCCAATCTCTTAACCGCTCAAGAACTAAACTCGTGTTTTCCAACAATTCATTCCAAGATTTTCCAATAACAGGGATATCGTCGAAGTATCCCAAACACTCAGTGTAATTTAAGTCTTTCAAGACTGTATTCATTAATCTCTGGAATTCAAAAGGAGCACAGGCTAACCCCATCGGAAGCCTCTTGTATTGGTACTTGCCATCAGGCGTTACGAATACTGTTTTACCTCTTTCACTCGGAGGTATTTCGATTTGAAAATAACCTTGATAAAGGTCAAACATATTGAAATACTTTGCATCTCGAATTGCTTCCAAGCAATCATCTATCCTTGGCATAGGATGGTAAATGACTTTTGTAAGTCTGTTAACTGCTCGTAAATCGTTCAATAATCTAAATGAACCATCAGGTTTACCTATCAGCATCGCAGGTGAACCTCCTTCAGAATTTGATCCATCTTCAAGTATATCGTTTTTCAAAAGATCAGCAATAATTTTCTCATACTCCTTACGTTTTTCAACGGTACAAGGATACGGCTTTTGAAAAGGAACATGATTATCTCCAATATCGATTTTAATCGGCCATCTCTGCCAGGGAACCAAGCCAAGATCTGCTTTATTTTGGCTAAAAACTTCAGGGTATTTCAATAATACATTTAACAGCTCCATTCGTTTTTCATCATCCAAATTTGGATCCATACGCTTCATAAGTCTCTCACTTAGACTTAAGTCTTGTTTTTCATTCTGAAAATAAACCGGAAAGATGTTTTCAAACTCTTTCGTCTCAGACAGTTCCATCATGAAATTCTGTCTTTCTTCAAGTTGAACTGGGACAACTTCTTCTTTCTTATACGGAGAATAAGGCATAACAGGAAGGAATTCCCCTTGGAACATTCCTAATCCTAAACAATTAACCATAGGCATTTCAGGTCTACCAATCAACTTCTTTGATTCATCAGCGGTACAAAATCTAAACATCAACTCCGGAGTGAGCCATTCATCTCCAATCGCTTCTCTTACATTAACTTGGTATCGGCCACCATAATTCACCATACCAGCAAAGAACACGTCGGCAAAACGATTTCCAAGCACCATTATTGGTTCCAAGTTCCTCATCACTTGAAACTTTATTATCCTCGATACATTCATCTTAGGATGCTTGAAAACAGCGAAGGCAGAACCTTCCACAGCTTGAACTGTATTTGCAATGATACCGCGTACGGCAACATTTGAATGCAAAGTAAAAGCTTTGAGTTGTTGAGCAAGATTTAAATCTATACACGCAGTACATGCACCAGTATCCAGTAAAACATCGCCGACTCTAACAACCTCTTTATCAGGATAACAGAATGTTAACCTCACCGTAGGAAAATTCCTAAATTCATCATCAATATTGGTTATTAGCTCGACTTTCTTAGTTTCAGAACTTTCAGTCATCATGAAACAAACGTCGGATGCGTCTGGGGCTCTAGCTAACTTCATTACTCCATTAGCTTCATTTAAATCTGGCTTTTCCTCGCCAACATAATTGCTAGTTTCTTGCTTTACAGCATTTGTCTGACCTTGACCAAACGTCGGTTGAACACCAGCCATCCTCAAATTAGCAGGCTGAAAACGACCATTAGACTGACTGCTACCACCACTTTGATTAGCATCAGTATCTCTGTTAGATTTTCTCGGTTTGCGACAATCCCTTGACGAATGTCCCAAAATTCCGCAATTATAACACCTGAAAGCTGGCTTTCGTGCCGAAGCACTGAAGGAACTGGAACTTGAATTCCTCTTCTCGTCCTTCTTATCACCACTATCTTTTCCACCTCGAAAAGATTCTCGTTTTGATTCGCCTTTCTCATTGCGTTTTCGCATCTCAATATTATATTCGTTTACTAACGCAGCAGTTAGATCTTGAATATCATGAACAGACTTTGACCGAATCAAAGTGTCCTTTACCTCTGTAGGCAATCGTATTAATACGTCTTGTATAAACTCACTTGGCGACGGTTCGCCTTTCACCTTAATTACCATAGTCTCCAACTTACGAATGAATTCGTCTGGTTTCATATCGAAGTTCCACTTGAGATTATGAAATTCGGCTGTAGCTTGAGAAATTACTGCAGGGTTTCTCAGCTTCTTCTCTAATGCAGCGATGTAACTCTTACTCGTATGTTTCTCACGATCCAACTCTCGTGCATACGGTAAAAACTCGTAAGCCATAGCCTTTTGCAGGACATATAACTTATCGTCTTCATGACAACGTTCTAGACTCAAAATTCGCTTAATCGTCTGTAACCACATCCATGAGTCCACAGTACCAGGAGTATAGTTGGGCAAAACTGGAAGTTTCGGTTTACAACGATTGTAAGTACTTGCAGCTAGACTTTGTCGTCTTCGAGGTTTTTCATCCTCATCATCATCATCACTAGCATCCATTTGGTCTTTTGACCTCTCTCTCTGAACAGGAACATCTCGTTCAAAATTTCTGCTTCGGTTAACTTCTTGAGAAGTACTTGGTCCAAAGACATCATCTACTTCAGACACTTCATCATTACCAATAAGGTCTTTCACATCGAAACCTGGGTTAATTGTAGTTTTAGCAGCATTAATGCTTGGCAGCTCTGATCGACTCCAACGTCGAAGAATTGATTCAAGAAGTCGCTTTGCAGGAGGTGCAATTGACATCTTTTTAATTGAACCCTCTGGAGCCATCAACATGTGCTTAGGGTCCCATCCAACCAATCGAATTATTTCGCGAATATCGGCTTCAGAAACATTATTTTCCCTTAACTCGGTTACCCATGAAGGTATCTTTAAAAAACATTGACTTGAGTCAGTTGTGTCCAGAATTTCTTGTGTTACCTCTGTACATTGTGAATGTAAAACATCGTTTTGACTGCATCAAAAAATTTAGCACGAATAACTGCATCGTTCTGAATGAACTTGATTTTCCATGTCCCCAAGATGGCTTCTCATTGTAACAATATCGAGAGCTTTTAAGCTTGTATCTGGTGAAGATGTTTGAGTTGCACTCTCATCGTTCTTATGTCTTTATTTTTATCACTATCACCAGCCATGAAACAATAGTCGAACTCAACTGAATTTAACAGCGATCCTGCCGTGGTCGCCATTTGAAAGGTAACAATTTCTTAATCGTTTGAAAACGAATCACAATTAAGGTTAATCACAATTAAAGATGAATTCAGCAGCAAACTCAGAAGATTTATTCAGCCTTCCAAATCCTGAATGTTCAGGTTCTTTTAGGATCACTAAGTTTCAAAACTATTGAGTTAACCAAAGTCAAACAAAGGATAGAATTTCTAGCTAAGGATTAGTAGAAACCACAAACCACAAATCTGGTCAAACTGGAAAATGTTGTCTTAGGACAGGAATGTTTAAACTGGACAGTCACAAGACTTGAACTTTTATTAGCTTTAGAAAGCTTTTGCACTGTTAGTGTTGAGTAGCGAGATTAAGCTTGAAAGCTTTTAACCAGAATAGTCACCAAACTGGAACCAAAAGAGACTCAAAACGGAAGCTTCTATCTCGACCCAAAGAATCAAAATTATCACGATAAGTTCAACAGCTTTAAGTTCGAGCATCACTTGAAAATTATCAATTTAGATGAATAGACTCAAGTCTTAACAAGCACAATTTCTAGGAAAATTAAGAAGCACAATTGGAAGTTTTAAAACTAGAAAATTAAACTAAATTTATTTAAACATAAGAACTGTATTGATGAAGTAAAGGTTTTATAACCAGAAAAACTGTGTAACTCAAGAAGAGAGATTATCACATTTAAACAGAATTATTAGATTCAAAAGACAATTAAACTGAAATCAATTAACCCCTTATATATGATTTATAACGGAAGGAAGGAACAAGGAAGGAACAATAGAGAAAAAGGAAAAGGAATAATTATGCAAGCTTCAAAGCTATGGTCACCATCTCTGTGACAACAGTAAACAATCTTATGATGTCATTGTTAGGGATTAATACAAAATTACAAAAACCAATTTTTATGATTAAACCAAAATTTTAAAGAAAAGAAAGATAAAGCTTTAAAGCTAAACAATTGAATTAAATGAAATTAAACAAAATGATTAATGGGATTGTTCTTGGGTAACTCTACCCTTCAATCGTAAGTGCTATCATTATCGAAATATTTAGGCTATAGGGTATGCGCGGATGATTTTTACAATTCGCGAATCGAAAAAGAACTTTAGATTTAAATTATTTATTACTCATATTACTTGCTCGAAAATAAATAATGATACACGTACTGTTTACTCCAATTTTACATTCAATTTACAATTATGCAAAAGGAATCAGAAGTTAAACGGTATCTTCATGGCGATTTGGGAAGGTAACGGCAAAATCTTTCGACATTAGTTTCTCCTTCTGCATTCACTGAGGGGTCGTTCTGAAGCAAAAATTGAAGGCAATGCTGTGCGTCGTGGAGTTTGGATAAGAAGCTATCTCCGTATGGTGGTCTCCCAGCAGCGATTGATATTTGTATAATTTGTATCAAGATATAAAAGAAAAAACTATTGAGCTTCATTTTCAATACTTACACAATATGCTAGAATGAAATTTAAACTTGAAATGATGAAAATGCTTGAGAATATCGCCTTTTATACTTGAAATTGTTTGTTAAGCTACTTGTCAATATTTATTTTACACGAATTCATACAAAACATTAGGAATGCAGTTAATTCATGCGCATGCAGATGTTTTCTTACTTATAGGAAGTTGTGCATCGTATGTACAAACAAAAGGTTATCTCAAGGTTTCATGGTTGATAAAGACGGAAAACGAGGAAATATACATAGCCAACGTCTGACTGAATTCAAACAATGTCATGCCAAGGAGTAATTGGTGGTTACAAAATAAAAGGAAGGGGGGTTTGTTTTAATGTGCTTAGTCTTACTTGTTAAAATTGTCCCTTGCATGAAAATATTATAAATATCAATACAGATACTGTCTACTTGGATTTTTCACTAAAAATACATGGAAGCCATCATAAGTTCAACGATATATTCATGGCGAGCAAGGGCTTAATCGGTTGAAAAATCTTCTTGCATAGTTTAGCGTGATGTAGTGGACATTCAATTTAACCAAAATGCAAAGCCCTACTCGATCATGCAATCGATTTACTCGGCGTTTTTTCATTTTACGCATTCATGCAGGCACAGCTCACGAACATTTACGGCTAAAAACTTCGAGCTTGAATCATTATTCAGATTGCACAACCAGTAGCTCGTGTACTGAATCTGAGCTTATTCGTTTGTATACTGAATATTTTATGTACTAAATACTAAATACTCAGCTATCAATAACTATAGCCCATACTAGGTGCTATAGATCGGACAAATAATGATAATCGTTAGTGCTATCATTATCGAAATAATGAGAATCGAAGTTTGAAGGCCGATGGCACAAAATTGAGAGAACTGTTGATTAATTGAAAAAGTGTTCGCTTCATGCTATGCACGAACAATAGCCTACATTGCATAATAAGTTTCAGCTCTCTCACTATTACGGTCACAGACGGCGATCAATTTTAGTGAAAATAGAGGCTGATGTGATGATGATCTGTTGATGTGGTGATGATCTAAATAAGTGCAAATTCTGATTGAGCATCAGAAGTTGCATTAAGAAAATGAGTTTCAGTTCAAAATCTCATTCCATAACTGTACAAAAGGCGATCGAAGTTGCGACTTTGGCCTCGATTTTCTCGAAAACTGTCGGTCAGAGAAACTTTTAATAGCAGTAATGGACTCAGTTTTTAAACTGTTAGTTTGCCCCTAAAACTCTCAAAGTCTGCACTCTTAACTCAAAAGTCAGAGTTTTTATGAATACTCCTTTTATAGCTCAATTATCCAGTTTTATTTACTCAGCTGAATATGAATAATAATTTGACCTCACAAGATTTAGTAATTATTTTAAATTTAACTGTGTCTAGGTGAATATGTAATGTTGAGAAAATTGAAATGACTTCATGAAATTGAGATTTAATTTAACTTCATTTAACGACATCAAATGCGAAAGGATCAATATAATAACTTTAGACAGCCATACTCAAGCAATCGGTTGTTCGATTTTATAATAGTAATTGTAGTTTTCGTTCATTTATCAGATAAGCTAGCTGCGTCACAAACTTTGAACTTAGTTACGTTCATTAAGCGCTCGAAGTAAGCGTTATAAAAGTTTTTCAATTTTAATCTAATTCTTGATTTGAGTTAATCATAATCATTAGCTCATCATGCATTTCGATAAACCAAAGACTTGAGATGACTGCAGAGCCTTTCTCTTAACTCTCTTGTTGTTCAATTTCAAATATTATAACTAATGTAAGTATTTCGCAAATAAATTAAGGAAAGAGTAAGGTGAGTGGTCGTTTATAAACGGTTAGGTTTTCAAAAATTTAAACAACAATCTATTTTTGAAATACTATGCAGTGCTGCTCAGCCTCATTAGCTTCAATTTCTACTAAATATATCAACTACTAAACATGCAGTGATTAAAGTGGCACATTTCAATTTGTAAAATTTTTTCGCAACTTTTTAAACCATCTTCAAGTCAAAATGAAGTTTCATCTATTATGTATCACAAAAGATCGGACGAATTTTCGTTCAAATTTTATAAATAATATCATTGAAGATCAATGGTAAAATCAAAAATTCAGAATAAATCCGAGTTGCATTTACTGAATGCTGTTTTGAAGAGGGAGCTTTGGAAAGTTGATCGTTACTCTGGAAATTTCGCTTTTCTTTATCTATTGCGATATTGACTTGAAATTCAATCAGCTGTATTTTCAATATTTTATTGAATATCTCCTATTTTTTGTCTTTGGGTGGATATTGTTGCAAAATCTTACTGTTATGTAAACGTGAAGTAAATGAGACTGCATAGCCCTGTATGTTGATCAAAGTACTGCGAAATAAACTTAACAGTAATGTTTTGGACTAATTTTTAAAAATTTAATTGTGACAGTTAGACTAGACTTACAGGCACCATTCAGTCATTCATTCAGATAAATAAAGCAAAACTTTGTAAGAACGTGTTCAGAAAAAATTAATTTATTAATTAATTAATATTAATTAATTAATTAATTTCGATCAAAGATTGTCAAATTATGGCCTTAAATAGACAAAGGCATCAAAATTTGATTTTACCTTTCTTCAAAAACCCATATATTTTCAAATTCATACCAGGGTTATGCAGAATCCAAAATTGCAAATTCTGGCCTCAAAGCTGTTTAAAGGGATGGAACTCACCTAATATAGTTTAACATACATCGATTGAAACGTAGATCCAATGAAAGGTTCAGGTCAACATCAAAACTAAATTTCGCGGACATATTGATGAAAAAATGAATTTTTCGAGAATTGTAAATATTCTTTATTTTAGCTTTATTTTGATCCATGAATGGTGCATGTAAGTCTAGTCTAACTGTCGCAATCAAATTTTTAAAGCAGTCCAAAACATGACTGTCCATGCCTTATTTCAAATATCTGTTCTCATCTGTTGTCTAAGTAACTTCTCCGATAATTGCCCTATTGACTTCGAAACCTAGATCCTTTAAATTTTGGAGCACCATTTTCAATAAGTATCTGAAAAAGTTTCAAAGTAACAGCTTGTAAGCGAAAATAGGGAAGCAAAAAACAAAGGCGACCATTGCATTCCGTCCTTCCATCAAGTAAAGGATCAGGCAAAGTAAAACAATAACTGTTAGCAACAAAAAATATTTCATTTTCATATTTGAGAATCATGTTGAATACATTTTCTGCAATCGATCAATGCTATTAATTTTTCTATCATCTACGTGTGCTGAGATATTCAAGCTCGAAAAATTTGTAAAAAAACTGTCGATTGGGGTCATGTCTTTGAGATCAGCACTTGCTTTGTTTGCATGATAAAATTGAAAAAAGGTAAAAGAGATTTTAAACAATTTTTAAATGTTTTGCTGATAAATGTAAATGTTTATTGGTTTTGAGTTAAACAATAAAAGCTAACAATAGATGAATCGCAGGTGTTTAAACTTGATTAACAATTAAATAGTGAGTTTGCTCGATTTTTCTACGGAAACGGAAAGTTGAATCATTTGTTGAATGTTTGAACACATTAAAATTGTGCTATTGAAGTTTATTTGGGAAAATGATTGAGTCAAGGACAGACAATATTAGATAGTCATTATTTGATCAGATTGGTCTTTGACTCGAGAATAAGGAAATATGGATGGAATGGCTGGACATATGAAAGTCTAGCATTCCATCTTCAAAATTTAGAATCTAGTTTTGTTCTGATTCGTTGAAATTCCGAGTCGTGACTGATCAATTACCAGTGATGCCCCTTTTTTAAACTGTTTTGAATACAATTGTTTTGACCCTCTCAATGTAGATTTAGCATACTCATTAAAGGTCTAACGGTGGCAAAGTTACATCTCCAAGCGGTGGATCCCTCGAATTACCAAATTGACTTAAAGCCTTCACAGTGTTTTATTTCAATAAAAATAGAGGATATTGAAGATAAGCTGAAGATTTTATAAAGTCCGATGCCGATGATGATCCACTTAAAGGGTCATTGTCATATTGAATCAAAATTAAGATTTATAAGCTCTTTTAACTTTAACCAAATAAGTGTCACAATAATAGTGCAAAATAACCCAATGATGCATATCAAAGTTTGAGACGCGTTGAACATTAGTCATCGAGTTAAAAAAGTTGGTTAAACTTTGCTGTCATACAAGTGACTCATGCAAGCAATTTTCACTTTCATCAAAGTTGCTCTTTATAATTTTTTGACGTTTCTTAGTCTTAAACAAATCTATCGGATCTCCGACTAGTTGGCTTTGAAGTTGACTGGTTCAGGTTAGCTAAGGTTAGGTTAGTTTGCAGAAGTTTTTGTTTTAAAATTGATTCGCAAGATTCAACCAAGTTTAAGTTTTTGTTGCGATATTTGTAGAAAGTTTTAGACAGATAAAAAAGTTGAGTTTGACAAGCAACAAAAAAGAGTTTAAAGTTTTTTGCTTTTGAAAAGTCCATTAATCTGAGGCCTCTTTCAATGGGAAACTGAATAATCTAGCAGATAATGTGACCATCGGTATAAACGAGGTAAAAATGAGTTTTGAGGAAGCAAAAAGTTGATCCCATGCTTACACAGAAGGAAACAATGATTATCATTCTTCAGTTGACGATTACAGTTTGCCATAATTTATCCTGTTACTGTCATCTCTAATAGACGGTCAAAGGCTTCGAATCATTTACTTTTGTTCATTTATCTTGCAATTCAGTGTTGTACACATGTTAACCTCACATCTAGTGAGTGTAACGAAAGCACACACACAGAGAGAGACAAAATGCTAGAGAAAAAGCAAAAGAAGGAGGAAGAAGGAAAAAAAGATTCTGTAGCCAGAAAAGGAAAAAGAGTTGAAAGGCTGTTTACTCAAGATATTAGTATCAGAAAATAACCTGATAAAGGTACATTAAGAACATGGTAAAATGAGTAAAAATAAAAGGCAAAGTAAACTTGACCATATTTATGTAGATATTATTATGAGAATGAATATTAACCTGGAAAGTACAAGAAAAGAAACAAGAAAGTGCAAGAAGTAAAGTTAACCTGAAAAGATGAGAAAATATTAATGTTTTGTAAATGTAACTAATTATCTGGCCAAGATTATTACACCAACTATGTTCATGTTGATGATAATGATGATGATAAATGGCGAGGAAAAAGAAAGTGAAAAGTGAAAGATTATTATTAGATAATGATGATTATCAAGATTAACCTTTCTTTTTGCTTTACGTTTTGTTGGGTGAAAAAAAACTGAACCAACGAAAGAAAGAAAAAAATGAATGAAACAACTTGTATTATCGTCTTATTAGCTTCAATGTTGATGGTATTGGGTGAGGCTTTGTTGGGCCAACTTTTGTGTTTCATTTGAAAGGGTTAATGAATCGGCTAATTTGTTTATTTATTTGTACGGAAGACTGAGAATGGAGAGAAAATTTGAGGTTCCTGGAAATCATGATCATGTTTACAGACAAAACTTTTCTTACCATTTACTGCAACTGAAGTAATAAACTCAACAAAATATTCATGTTATCAATGTTGTCTGAAGTAATCAAATAATTCTTGGTTGGATGGAAAACAGGGGTCAATTGAATTGCTAGCAATTACAGTTAATTAGATTGATTGGAACAGAAGAGAAAAGGATAAATCAAAGTTTTCAGAGTTTATCATAAGTTTACAATTTTCTGGGAAAATCGTTTTTCACTTGGAACAAGTTGCATTTTTTCACTCGACATGAAACGAAACTGAACTTTAATCAACAACAAAAGTTTCGACAAAAGTTGTCCTTTTCCTTGTCGAATATGATTTTGGTGAAATCTCCTTTTTTCTTGAAACTGAAACTGATAATTATGCAAACAATTTTCAATGGAAACTGATGGATGAATATTCAAAAGAAATCTTTTTTTTTATCAATTCGATGACAATTATTGACCTGATTTGGATGGAAATGGAATCAATGGAATCAATGTTGAATCAGAGTTGTTTAGCTTTTCATCGTTTCATTCTTTACATGAGACTTGTTTGATAACCTTTATGAATGGAATATAATATGAAAGTAAATAAGATCAAAATTAGATGAGTAAAACTGATATGGAAGAAGGCAACAATTCTTAAAGATGCTTATTCTTGGACAACTTTTTTTCTTCTCTTCCCTTTGATTCTTCTATTCTCGGTAAAAGGATTTATCATTTTTATCATCACTGTTTCATCTTTATCTTCTTTGGATCTATCATCATTATCAGTATCATCTTTTTTCTCTCTCTCTCTCTCTCTCTCTTCATCTTTTTCTCTACAAGCTATAAGAGCGAAAATAAAATAACAGAAAAAAATATCGAAAGATACAAATGAATAGTGATGCCTTGTTGTCATCTTCATCTTTATCCTCTTCTCCTTTTGCTCTCACTTCAATTTTTTCTTTTCATCTTTACTTGCATCTGAAGAATTGAACTTGGAGATTGCTCATGATTGGAGTGAGCAACATGAGGAAATGACAACAACAAAATCCAATATGAGTTGAGACGTAAACAGAATATCAAAATTTGTTATCAATTTTTTTCTCTTTTTTCCCTTTCTCTCTCTCTCATCATCATTATCATCTTGTTGTCATCTTGCAATGGCTAAAACTATATCGTTACAAAAATAGCGATAAAACAATAAAAAAGAAAGAAAAGGCAAAAAGAAAGAAACAATAAAATAAGAAATAATGATAACACTTTTATCCTTGCCAGTCATTCCCTTTCCAGTCTCATGTTACTTGTTTAAAAACAGTAACCCAAACAAGATTATCATCCTCACCATGTTTCAACCATTTCTCTGTTCTTCACCTTTTCCAATTCCCTCGAGTTAATCTCAATGATTGGCATCGAGATTAAACAGGGTTGTGTGCGAATCAATGAGGTTGCAGTTGCTTGGAAAATCATCTTGCCCTCGAACAAATGCAACTCAGAAAAATTGATAATTTAAAGTTATTTTTAGTTCGACTAAGGTTTTCAAAATCTTTTGCATTTTCAAGAGTCAAATGTCGTCCATGAAATTTAACTCCAAGCTGGACAACGAGAAAAAAAGTTTCTCTTTGCAAATGAAAAACAAATGATGAACTTCAACTGGTAAAGTTGCTTGAGCTTGAACAACTATCAAATGCGTTTCTACGAAAAACTTTTTTTTCCAGAGAATGGAAAAATTGTTTTGAAAAATTTTCTGTTTATAGCGAACAAATTTAACGCATTTTCGTATCTCTCTTTTCACAGCTCGTGATGATCGAGAAAATGTTTCATTCATTTTTGTAAATGATCGAGGAGAAGATTAAGTGATCAGAGTCAAACTTCTTATACTAAAAACACATCATTTAGATGAGAAAAGGAAATGCATGGAGAAAAGATGATGAAGATAAATCTGATGAAAAAGGCTGAGTATCAAATGATTTTCGTAAAGATGGTTACAGATATGGAATTGTATATCATCATCATGATCATCGATAGCCATGATGAAAAACCTGTAAAACATAAAGGTTACAAGGTTTAGGTCAGGATTTAGTGTAATCAAGGCAAAGAAGAAAATGATGATTATGTTGATGCACTGATGTTTATGATGATCAAGATGAAGATATTGATGGATATAATTATGATGGTGATGATGATAGGATATAAGGAAGCAAATTTTCATCTTTGCTTTTCTCTCTCTTTACATTCAAAGGTAAATCGTGTTTGATTCATCTCCCATCAATAATGATCTTAATCTTGACAAACATTATTTGCCTCGTTTCTTCTTTCATTGCTAGTTTTTTTGCTTCTTTTTGTTTCTCAAAAAAAATCGATAGAGTTTTAAATTCGATAAACCAGATAAACTTGATACTCTTGATAAACCTTGATCATGATGCGTTTGTCAGAATTATTTTCATTCGATATTTTTATCTTCACTTTATCTCAAGGTAGAACAATTGAAAGCTGAGACATTTTAAATTGAATTTTAAATGAAATGGCTAGACACAGATGCAAGAGTCTCAAACAAACTCGCATTTTTCATTTCAATATTATGTAAAAAGGTCAGTGAAAAGTGTTGTTTGACCAAGCAAACTAGAAATATGCGTCAAAATTTAATTCTTTTGCGACAATTATGGGTGAATATTTTTTTGGTAAACTTAGTTTTCTGACTTTTTTACTCCTTTTATGCAGCTTCGTCAAAAAAGCCGTCTTCCATGAACACTAATGCTAATGTCTAGACAGCATTTGATTTACTCAACTGACAATTGTGAATGTAAAGAAATTTGCATTTTTCAATGTCACCTTTTTGGCTCTTTTAGTCTGTGATATTTATTCAGACAAAAATAAGTAAATTTTGGTGATTAATCAAACAAAAATTTACAATATTCCCAGAGATGGCCTTTTTGTATTCGATCACATGATAATATTCATTGTAAATCAATAACATCATGTGCCTGAGCAAATAAGAAAGCCAAGTATAAAAAGATTTGGTTTACAAAGAAATGATATTAGTCTCAGTTTTTTCAAGCTTTTATTATTCTCTAGTTTTGTTTTTTTTGTGCTCAAAACTATTTTACAAGCAGTTAAGATGCGATTAACAAAAATTATATTGCTCGTCCTTTTCAGCGCTCTCATCAGTTTAAATATGGTCCAAGCTTTGGATGATCAAGGTAAGTATTTAAATTGTGCAGATGCAGGATTCAAAAGAAATTATATTTTTGCAAGTTTTAAGATGATAAAGTTTTCATTCGTCTTGAATTACTGTGCATATTCTAATGGTGTGCTCTTGTTGCTTTATTTGCCTTTAATTCAGGAGCGAAACAATATGGTAACATGGTAGGGCTTTCGGGTTAAAGCAACATGAGACTCATAAATGCTTTGGCGAAACCTGTGTTGTTTCTAACGCTGTTAATTGATCTAATACTGCAGTTCCCCATATTTATAGCTGTATTTTAAATAGATTGAGAATTTTGAAAATAAAAGAATAACGAAATGCATAGAAATTAGTTCGATTCATCCTAATTTCATATTGATGAGCTTTTTTGATTGCTCCATGTATCTTGATGAACTCGGGGGTCAATTTTCTGGTGAAAACTAGTTGATCTGTTTGAAATTATTAATATTTATTCCTTCCTCTAATATAAAAACAGAAATAGTTGATTGCGTTTTACCCTTCAAGCCTGACTTAAACTATTAGTTATCATTAAATAAACAGCGATTTGCAGTACAATTTCATGAACTTTTCATCTGAGAAAAGGTAAAATATCTTAGGCTAGACTTTCATTTGACATAAAATTTTGATATTCTCAATCTATTCTCATTTCCATAACTTGTATCTATGAATTCTGCAAGAAATGCATCAAATTATCTAACTACAATAATGTCACTTTTGCCGCTCAACAAACTGAACCAGTAATTTGTTAAAAATAAATCTTTTGCACTCGAGATGAATTTGAAGAAGTAGAGATTAAGACAATGAGAGGGGCAAAATTTTTTCAAATAACATGAGACTTAAAGGATTATATAATGTAATTGAAACTAGATCCAATAAAAGTGTGAATTATCCATTGAAGTGCCAAAATGATAATGAAAAACGATTAATCATGAAAAGTGATTACAAGTTTGACAAATGATTAACTGAAGCAAATTCATTTTTCGAACAAAAAAGTTGGTGAAAAATTATCTTGAACAATCAATTGAAACAGTCTAATCAGTCATCTATATGTTAATAAAACAACCTCAGGTAACGAGTTAAACCATTTGAGCAAATCAATAAAAGAGGTAAATAACAAATAAAGAAATAGGCAAAAAACTAAAGCGAAAGTGAAGATGATGATTTAGACATTATATTGTCATCAGTAATAATCCATTTGTTGACTGCATCAATATCAAGAAAGGACAAGAATAGCAACAACAAAAACAACAGTAATAACATGGAACAGTGAAACCATCAATCAACAAGAAAAAAAACTGATTTTGTCCAACAATCGAACAAATTTTGGGTTCAACTTTTTTTCTTCACTTTCTCTTGTTTTTCTTTCTGTCCATTGATCCTTTGCGTGTTGATTAATTGTAAATAATTATGCTTCCCAGTAACCTGTAGAGTCTTTGTGATGAAAACATTGAGACAAAAGGAAACTCGGAAAGGGATGAAAAGATAAAGAAAAGGAAAGGACGCAAATGATGGTCAACAAAAACTTGGAATGTAATTGATTGTGAAGTTAATTTTGTTAATATTGCATTGCATGGTTGTATCAAAGTGAAACAAAGAGATGAGAAGGAAAAGGATTGCTTGGTAATCAATGGAAAGGTTCAATGGTTTTGTGTTAACAGTTGATATAAGATCTTGATTGTAAACAATAAGGGAAAAGAAACAAAAAAAAAGGATAACTTTGTTAATCACCCAAGAGAATGAAATCAAGAGAAAGAATTGAGCATCACTTTGAATCCCAAAAGAGCTCATGTATTGAGTATGAGAATCCTGAAGCAGAGTGTAAAAAAGAGAGGAAAGACTGTAAAGAATGATAATGATAAAAATCATGAGGGTTGATGGGCTGAGTATCAAATGAGAGTTAATTATATTTGATCAATAGAAACGTAACAATTATCAAGAGTTGATAGCAATCACTGAATCTCATCATTCAAGTCAACCGAAAGAGTAAAAACATTTTGCTCATCAAAAGTCAATAGTGTTTGAGTGCAATAGGAATTAAGAACAAAAAAAATTCATTTCCTGCAAGTTAAGCTTGTTTAAAGTGCCACTGTTGAAGCGATGAAAACTGGGCCCATGAAAATGCGGCGTAAAAAGAGAGGAATGAAAATTTTCGAAAAATCAAAATTCTTTTAAAAATATTCATTCGAATTCGATTTTCGATAGAGGAACACTTTTCGTCAGAAGTCAATCTTCTTGCATATAATTTATGGATTGAGCTGACATAACCAAAGTTAAGCATTTTGACTTGACTTGATGCTGACGAGGCAACGAATCATTTCGTTCTTGGAGTATAGTCTACGTTTCTCTAAGTCTTGTGTTCTTCAGTCATTTCGAAGTTCTGAAGCAACTCAAGAAGCTTGTGTAGTCAAAATTTCAAGGTCTAGCATTCGGTATAAGAATTGATTTTGTATGACTAGCTTTGGGTCTACTCAATTTTTTTGCTTACATAAAGAAGTTTCAGAAGACAAAGTTCAAATGTTTCAATGAAATTTTCTCAAACTGATCAAAATGTTGCTTTTTGCTATGATAATGCTGCTTGGTCAGTATTATATCCAATGTCTTGTGCATACTCCCAGCTGGGAGTGCAGTTTTCAATCGATACAAGAGCGTTATGTTTTGAGGGTGAATCGAAAGAAAATTTCTGCCCTATTTTCTCTAATTTTTAATTTTTTTTTAAGTTTGATTTAGACGATGTTGAATAGAACTCGTGAGATGACGATGGAATGAAATTTTCTCTTTCTTTCCTAGTTTATATCCTTGGAGTTTTTGCAGTGAAATAAATACCCTGTTACCTGATAGTGTCAATAGTTGAATAAAAGGAAAAAAATGTTAAGAGACTCTTAAAGGGTAAAAGGTTCATTTCGTCTTGCATAGTTTAGTCGGTTGCTTTTTTCCTGTTCACTCTTAAGATTGTCATTAGATACTGTTTTTGCAGACTGTTGATATACATGAATCAATTAGGTGTATTGCATTATTGACAATGAGAAAATATCTGTGACTCTTCATGTCATTGATTTTTCTCTTTTTTTCCTTCTTTGTTGGCTGAAGAAGAGGAAAAAAAGAGGAAACAAAATGATGAACTTGAAGAAAATGAGGGAAAAGAGTGCAACTAATATGTGAATAGCAAGAAATTCAATTGATAATGGGTTTGATGAGATTTTGATGTTATACTGAATGACCACCTACTGGTCATCTTTATTAGCATGATCTTCACATTTGAATGGAAACAAGAAAAGAATTACAAGAATAAGAAAGGGTAAAGAGAATGATGACAAAAGAAGGAAGAAAAAAAAGTTAATGATGATGATGAGGGCGATGATATTGGGAAGTAACCAACAGAATGAAGAGCAAACAGATTAAGAGCAGAAATCGAGTAGAAAAGCAGTGAATGAGCGAAAAGAAAAATAATGAACAGTTTTGGCTTCAATTTTTGTCTTCAAATTGATGCCAAGTTCAATATAAAAAAGTCTAAATTGAAGAAATTTTTTACCCAAAAAATGTTTAAATGACCCTAAACTGCCTAAAATGGAAACGATTTTCAATCGATATTCCCTAAGATTAAAGTTTATCGCAATGGCAAATTGTGCAGAGTTGGTTAATGCTTCTGGATCAATGTCGATTGTCTTTCACTGTTTCCAATATCTTAATCCTATTGACTTCATCATCATCCAATTTCTGATTCTATGTTTTTCCTTTCGTTTGAATAACTCGCCATTCAACAGTAAATTCAGTCTTTTCTCGATTTTCTTCGGTATCCTTAGTTATAAGTCTTGCTCTGGTTCCATTTGGTTTGCTTTTCGCAGATGCTTTACCTCTTTTAACTGTTCTTCTCGATTTTTAAATGGAACGAATATTTCAACGAAAATTTATTTTAATCGAAACTTGTTCCTTTCTCATCTCTTTCGATCATGCAAAAGTTGATTGAAGATCTTTTAGTTTAGCAATTGGAATCGATGATGATGAAATTAAGTAAAACACTTGAAAGCATCTCAAGTAGCTAAGTTTGCATATTGAATTTACTTGAAATGTCAGTTTATTGTTTACATTTCAGACAAATTTCTGGGATTCAATTTGTTAACCCAAATTTTATGACTTGAATGGCTGTTCAAATGACTTGAGATGACTTAATAATTAAAACAAAGGATTGATTTCATCTGGAAATTAGTTAATAATGATCCTTTTCTCATTAAGATGAACATACAAAAGAAAGTAAACCATGAAACATGAAAGATTAAAAGGTTTATTGGAAAACTGTTGATAGCACAGTGAATACATTTATGAGGTAAAAGGAATCATGTCAGAAGGAAAGCTGATTTGAATGAAAAGACTTGGAAAGAAAAGGAATTTTAATTAAGAGCAAAAACTTACTGAATAAATACCATTGCGCTATTATAAGCGAACCTTTTCTTGCAAATATTTAATCAAAAGCTTTTGTGTACCTCTTAGAGTCTCGAGTCCGCTTTCAGTTCTTTTCTTCGAGCCAAAAGTTCTATCAATGAGCAATATCTTTCTCCATTTTTCACCCAACTGTATTATCCAATTTGATCGCTAATTTGATTGCAAGCCAACATCTCAATCATCACATGAAAAGAATCAAATTTCTCCATTTCGCTAATAAACTTGAAGCGACGAACGAAGTTTCGAAGTTTTAATGAATATTTTCAGTGATCTGTAACGAATCTCTTCACGTACAGTTTGTTGCAAGTCTAATGATCGACGAGATTACGACAATTCCATTGAATAGACATAAATCTGTTCAGGAAATTGGAGGATTTCAATTTGCAATTGTCGAACAAAGTTGAATTTTAATATTCAAATGTCGAAGAAAAACAAAGAGCAATGAAGAATCATTGGATCACTTGAATTTCGTGGAAACAGAGCCTGAATCAATCGAGTTACCCTGAATGTGACTTGTTTTTGTGTGGTTTGTTTAGATTGTTTCAAATTGAAAGCAATCTCAACACTATTTACTAGTCTCATCTCATCCATTTTTGACCTCCTTTTCAATCTGATTATCACTTAAACACAATTATCATATTTTCTCAGATTACACTGAGGTTCAACTTGGAGACAGAAATGAAAACGAAAATAAACTTACAATTGACAATATTCAGTGTCCAGTGAAAAATTTTCACATGAAACTAGACTCATCTCTATCTTCATCTTTTTTCACTTCTTCTTCCTCACTCTTACTGCTCTTCCTTTCCTCATCTGTATAAACATGCACAACACTTAACCACTCTATAAGCTTCTTTGACTTTCAATCAATATTATCACTTGACTAGATTCTGAATACTGAATCTGGGACAAAAGAGAGAAGCAAAGCAGAGAAGATGAAACTGGTAAAATACAGTAAAGTTAGTGGAAGAAGATGAAGATGAAAATGATGAACTGTAAGATGAGATGGGAGAGAAAGAGGTTCAAGCGTGAAAATAACATTTCCATCGTGATATATGTTTACTTCGGTCTTTACCTAACTTTGAGAGAAAAGTAAGAAATGAAGAAAAGAGCAACTGAATATTGATGAAAATTGTGATTCAAGTTGAGCATCGGTGAACTTTCAGTTTCAATTTCCGTTTAGTTTATTTAAAGGAAAAGCAAACGAAGTCCTTGGCCAAGCAAACTTCAACTGTTTCAGGTCAACAATGGTTGGACCAAAATGGTTAAAATGTATAAAAGAAACAAATAAAAAAGGTTCAACAAAATGTTCATGAACAAGAAAAAGAAGAAAAGGAGAAAAACTATAAAAATTAAGCAACTTTATCCATTCCATTTCAACATTCTTCTCATCTTTAACCAAACATGTTCAACTTTATCCTGGTTCAGGTTCCTTTACCTAAAAAATCAAAACTTATTTAATCATTTATCTTCCTTCAATTGTTCCGTTCTAATATCATTTATAATACTCTTTTGACTCAACTTTTTTCCCTTCTTTTCCTTTTCATACATTTCAAGCGCAAAATGAAAGTAAAATGTTGAATATCTAAATGTCATTAGACTGTTTACCTTTACTATTTGTTTCTTTACTCCAACTTTTTATCTGCTCAAACTTGAAACTTATTTTTTCTCCTTTTTTCGACATTTTTTTTCTTCTTCTAAGCTCAATGTTTTATTGATAAGATCTAAATTGATTTTCATTGTTTTCGGCTTTTATTTCACTCTTCACTTGATTTTGATACAAAACGAGTCAACATCAAGGCTTGATTCATAGAGGCAAAGTTATCATTAATATTACCGTTTTTCATCATTAATGGTAAGGAAAGCAGTTTGGATTGATAAACAATTAACTCGACTTTGGTAACTTTTCAAACTTCATTTTCTGTTAATGTTGATAGTTTTCCAATTTATGTAAGAAAATTAAATTTCAATTGAATGAACATTCTTTTACTATCGTTTTCTCTCTTCGAACAAATCATTGATTTTCAATTTTCATGTTCAATTTTTTCGACTCATGTTTTGCTTGGATAAACTTTGTTGGCAACAAAAAGATATTCAAGGGATTCAGATGATGGAATATAGATTTTAAAGTAATTTATTGGAAAATTCAACAGCAGCTCAATTCGTTAGTTTTCTTTCGTTGGAAGTTAATTGTTGGCCAAAAATCATGATTCAGGTTGATGAGTATTCAGTTTTTCTAAAGGGTGTTGCGCTTAGCTCATGAAATAAATATGCTTATTGAACCTTTAAAATCCTTTGTGCTTGCACTTGGATTGTGCTTAATGGGATTATCCATTGAGATAAGATAGCTGGCAAGAATAAAACGCAACACCCTTTAGTTGTTTCAAGTGCTTAGCTCATGAAATAAATATGCTTATTGAACCTTTAAAATCCTTTGTGCTTGCACTTGGATTGTGCTTAATGGGATTATCTGATTATCTTGTCGGTCAAAAGACTAAATCAACATTTTATCCTTTTCCTTCTTGTCTATTCACCTGATGTTCATTTTTGAGAAAAAATTATTTCCATCAACTTATTAACTCTTAGTTAATCCATTTTCACGTTAACAATTGCTAAATGAAATTGTATAATAAAGGTTGATTGAAATGTTGTCAAGAGTTGAAAAGGTTATGAATCGAGATAAAATATTTTCTAAGTTAGTCGAGAGTTGAAATCGCTGAAGCGCAGTTTCTATGAAAAATCGTTGATTCGGGTCAAACTCAAATTTCGGGTTCGAAGCGAAATTGGAAAACCAGAAAAAAATCGAAATTTATCTTATTCTCAAGATGCAAATTTAGTAGCTTAAGGATCATCCGATTCCATTGATAATTTGACTTCAGGTTCAGCCTTAGTTTTGCATCAGTGACAACTGACAATGTTGGCTTAAAACTCAGTCTTACCGAACAATAGTTCAGCTTTTCTCGGTTAGTGTTAAACTTGAAAATTTCGTTCGAGCTTTTGTATTTTGGAACTCGTCTCGAACCAATGAAAATTTTAGAAGCAATCAACTTGAAACTCGAAAATCAGGCCTCTTTATTGGTTTGGAATGAATGGTTAAGTTGTCAATTTAATGTTGATTATTTTCAATATGTAATTTGTTTCTGAATGTTTTTAACTAGAAGAGTAAAAATGAGCAAAATTTAATGAGAAATGGTTAGTTTTTCATCAACAATTTGAGAGGAAAATGTTTCATGCACATGAAAGATATATTTATAATGGGAAATGGAAGGAAAGAAAAGGCCTGAAAACTGAAACAAGAGATAAAATTTTATAATACAATTTTACTGCAAGTTGATAACTGTTCGTCTCTCACCAAATGCATTACAAACCAATATTATTACGAGAAGAACTGGAAATTTTTCATATTCATACATAATCTCAATCATCTTATACTGACTTCGTCAGCATTGTCATCTCATTCAATTGCTATATTATTCCATTTACATCACAATTCCCATCCAATTTATTATATCATCTAATATGAGTTTCATTCTTTTGCTGTAAAACAAAAATAAAACACAAAAATAAACATCGAATAGAAAATGATAGCCAAAATTCTTATTCTGTTTTTTTTCTTAATTTGGTTCGTTCGCTTGTTTTCCAGTTTTTGTTCACTGCAAGTACCAACCAACCAACCAACCAATAAAGCCTGAAGCAAAGGGATACAGAATGATAATGATAATGATGAGAATTGAAGAAGTGAAAAAGAGAATGAAAAGCGAACATCGAGAAAAGAAGAGAAAAAAAACAAAAGAATGCGAATTAAACCCAAAGGAGCTTTCAAAACAATGTTAGGTTAATTTTTGTCTCAATGTGGTTAGATAATGTTGAGGAAAAGACGATTGAAATAGAAACAAAACTCGCCCGATTAGATTACTATTTTTGTTTACCTTTCATCCAAGTTATCATTTTGTATTACCTTGAAAGTTATCATATTTCCTCCCTGAACATCAACATCCCTATCATAATAAACAACTGTAATCGATATCAGAACTCAACTTTTCCTCTTTTGCCCTCAAACAGAGCAAATGTTATCAACTCATCTGCATGTGAATGCAAAAGTAACCCATTGATTAGCATAATTTTCATGTTAATAAACAGTCGAGTTGGAGGTACAAGGTTGGCTCTTGCTTGTGCTACAAGGTTGGACTTGTTGGGTTGCCTCTTTGCATCTTTGTTGGGTCGTGAAAAGTTTTTTTTTGAGATTTTTCTTCTTCGACAAACCTTGACTCGTTGACATTTGAATCGAGTTGTTGAAAGGTTTACGCAATTTTCGTAATTGCCATGAATCATTGATTGTCTTTTACAGTTTACATTCATCGATCTTGACTCAACTGTAGCTTTGATTAACGATCATTATGTTTATCAATGGCAATTTGATTCAACTTGAATCACTGTTTTTTTCTCAATTGAAATCGATAAATATTTCTTTTTGTTCTGCTCAATTGTTTGTGGTTAATAAAAATTGATGGATTAATTAAGGTTAATCTGGTCAAAAATGAAATGACCGTGATGACCATTGAGGCACGAGAAAGTTGGAGAGTAAAAGTTTTATTGATTAATGAGAATGAAAATTTTTCAGGAAAATAAGTTTTGACTCTTGTTGCATCAACATTGAACTTTGCAGGTCACATGAATCATCAGTGATGTGCGTTAATCGACTCAATGAAAAAATATTGAGCCAATTAAATTTGAAAACTATTCAGTTGATTGAATTTTCGGTGATAAAAGTTTCAAATTAAAAGCAAATGACAAGTTTGGACCTTTACTAAAGAAGACATTATCACTGCCCAATGGTGCTCATTCAATGTTTGGAGCTCTTACACGTTTGCCTGTGTCACCCTTTAGTCATGTTTGTGTCAATTTTATTTGCTCAACAAACAATAAAAAACTCAATTTGAATGAAAAATGTTTCGACTTGCTTTTCCCGTTTTCAATATCGTCAATTATTAATCAGGTAACATTTTGTTGCCTGCAAAATTGTTTTATTATAGATTCTACGGTAACCATTTACTGGGTCAATATTGCATCATTATTATAATATTATAGTTTACTTTGAGAATAAAATCGTTATACAATGAAACATGAAAATTCCGCTCTTCAACTTGAATGATTGATGATAATTATGTTTGATCAAGTTTACTCTCTCACAGAGTAAATATTAAATGACCAGTAGTGTATTAACAATTTTTTTGTTTCTTCATTGAGCAGGGCAAAGTGATAATTCAAGGTTCAAAAATGGTTGAGTTGGGCAAGAGTGAAACATGAGATTTTAAAGATTTACCAAATGATTTATGAAGTGTTGGATGGAGCAATAGTTGAATTGCTAGTCAATTTGTTGAATAAAATGAAACAAAATTTACAAAAAGCATCATAAAAATGCAAGTTTTCAGTCTAAAAAGACGAAAATAACTTATTTTTTAAGATTTTGACTCATTTGTAATAATCCGATATAGTCTAGTAGTTAGGATGCCAATAGTAGCTGAAGTAGCTACAACTCAAAGTTCAAAAGCAAAGTTGCTGCTCCTTACCCTTTCAATCATGTGAATGTCGTCAACTCCAAGTCAACTCCAAAAATACAATTTAGTATTTAAATGAAGCAATTTGCATGGAGAAACCATCTTTCTATCTGATTGTAAGATTTGAAAATTTTAATCAAAGATTGAGTTTTATTCCCAAAGATTTTGACTCATTTGTAATAATCCGATATAGTCTAATAGTTAGGATAATAGTTGCTGCAATAGCTACAACTCAAAGTTCAAATTAATGAGCAACGGTTTCTTAAGTCCTTCAAAGCAGACACAAGACTTTCAATATTTCAAGTGTTGCAGTCAAGAGACTGAATAATGTAAATGTGGGGAAATAGCGATCTGCTATTTTCAGGGCAGTTATTAGCATAAACATAAATGTAAACAAAGTAACTTGAACTGCATTTATTATTAAATTAAACAAGGAAATTAAAAAAATTATTCTCTGGACGTTCACTCAATACATATTTGATTATACAATTTTCAGAGTAAACAAAAGTATTATTTCAAAGGATGGTGGAAAGAGGGAAAAGAAAAGGCTGAACATTTTCCTGGAATGTTACAAACTACATGTTTAGTTGTATTTGGTTTAAGAGTTTACATAATGTTAAAGATTAGAAGTGCAACCTAAAAAAACCCATCATAAATTGAAGAAATAATTGAATTTATGAAAAATCATTTCCCATGTAATTTTGAAAAAACATGAATGATCACTTACAATGGGAAAAAAGATGAATCTCAACAACTCAATAATCTGATAAGCTTGGCAGAATGACGAGACAAAAAAAGCAAATTTACGACATCACTCATTGTACAATTTAACCTGTAAAATGCTGCCAATTGTCATTACAATCACATTGCAGATGAATCTTTGCTCATGTGAAAAGGTCAAATGAATCTCTTGTTCCTAATGAAATCAAACAACAAAATCTTTTGTTTTTTTTGTTCCTTGCATCTGTTGATGAAACAAAAGGATTTCCTTAAGAAGATGGTTAATCATATTGTAAGATGATTAATTGTGAAACGGTAATCGCATCAATTAAATTGCATTACCTTGCCATTGAATCTCACACTTGAGATAAGAAGCCAAACCTTTGTTACAGGTGATGGGCAACATTACCATATAAAAAAGGTAACATTCTGGTAGTTACTCTGGGAGTTAAACATTGACTTGATAAAAGAAAGCAATCGACTGGAAATGGTTCACTTACCACATTAATAAGTTGAATAAGGTACATAACGAACTTGACTTCAACGGTCTTGTTAATAAGCTCAACAGGGCGGATAAGTTTGTTGTAATCACGAAAAAGGTCTCGAACAAGCCGCTCCTCGGCTTCGGAGCATAAAATAGTCCGGAACAAGAGGAGGCATAATAATGTGTAGGTATAAACGAGGAATGAAGATAAGAATAGCATCCAGAGCGATGTGAAACTCCTTAAAGGCGAACGCATTCAATCCCAGTTTCTTATTGGGAAAAGTAATGGTTTACTTGGATAACAATGGTCGCTGCTAACTGGGAGTGAATGTTATTGCATTGGAAGCGAGTATAAAATAATAATAAATGTTGATATAGATGATGATGAACAAGAGTGATTATGGATGATGCTGATGATGATGGTGAATTTAAGTTATCTTAAAAATGTGTAGAGTAAAAATTTTGGACACATGTAAATAGACATTTGATGGGAGAAAACTGATAACTCGAATTTTTTTGGTTCACGATAAAAGATTATCAAATTTTTGTATCGGTTTTCAGTGTTTACAGGTTTTTTGGGTTCAATTGGAAAGCTTAACGAGTTGGGTTGAAATTTTTAAACATTGACTTGCAAAATATCATTTAATATTGCGACAATATTATTATTACATTGGGAAGTGTAAAAAAATTGTGATAACTTGAACAGCTAAAAACAGAGAGTAAAGAGAGATATTTTACTTTCTTTTCCCTTTTCCTCTTTTTAACCATGAGCAACCTTTTCTTTGCTTGGTAAAAATAATGATGGATAAAAATTGTTTTCTTGGTAACCAGGAGTGTTACAGGGTGTACGATAAAGAATTGAACCAAAACTGGGATTGATTGTATGGTTAATGCGCACTCCATTTTGGTTGGCATCCACCATCAATGGTAGGTAAAAACTTGATGATACAAAGTTTGATTCAAATTGACCGCACTTTTCTTTCCCTACTTTTATTTAACCAATCAAACCTTACATCACCCTGTAACTGTAAGAAACCAAATCCTTTCACCAACTCTTTTTATCGACACTAGATGGTGGTGCTGATCATGGTCTTGAGTTACGCGGGTTTGTTTACCCTTTTCAACCGGTGAAGGTTGGATTGGGTTAGGTTGGGTTAAACTACACTCTGGCCTTGGTTCGAGTCAAGACGCTGGTTTTATTTTTTCGTGCTTTTCTTTAGTTAATTGTTAATCTTTAAAAGGATTATGTGGTCGTAGTGATTCATGAAGATGAATGTTGTTCAATTGAACTTTTGTTCTTTTACGCTCATTTTGCCTGATTATTGGATTATTTTTCAATTCATTTGAATTTGTTTGTGATTACTGTTAGATTACAGCATTATTTTTACCTGGATTTTTGTTGCAGCTTGACTAGGTTTCTTGGTGAAAAGCTTCAACATGATAGACTACTCGATGGAATCAAAATTAAATTTCCTGAGTAAATTACGCCTTTTGCAGGCAATTAAGTGGTATCTTGGTTTATTTAAAGAGATGGTGATGGTTTTGTTTACATCTTATTGGTTTTGCTGGTTGACTTCAAATTTAGGTTTGAAATGAGGTGAGACAGAGATCGAAAGGTAGAAAAATGTTCATTAATCTCATTATTTGAGCAATCATAAATTATTGTAATAAAGTCAAATCAAAAATCATGCTTTAAACAAGTTTTTTCGCTTTTGTATAAATATCACAGATAGTTAGACTCAATCTATTTTTTTGCTTAATTTTGCTTTTCTCTTTATATCGTCTTGTTGTTCATCAACATGTTGAATGGTTTCCTTGATTGTCAATTCCATCTCCTGAACAATTTGAAGATGCTTTTCGGCTCAAAACTTCTCTATCATCCTGATTAACGAAATGAAACGTATTTCCATTGGCACAATTTGCATCAAAAGAAGGATCCAAGTTAATCCATTGATTATTTCCATTGATGGATATTGGAGGGAAAAAAAGAAGAGAGGAAAATTAAATTAGTAATCAGGTGGGATTAACGTTTTCAATGTGTGTTCAGTTATTTTGTAGTTTACCTCTATTGGAGCTTTAGTTAATGTATTTAAATTTGCTTGGATGGGTTTACCATTTATTTCAAGATTATGAATCTTCAAGAATGGAAGTGCATAAACCAGAACAGATATTATTAAAAGAATAATGCCAATAGAAAGGAAAGAATAGAATGATATGGAAGAAACCAGGTAAGGCATTGAACGTAAATCAATCAATTGTTGAGCCAAATCTTTGGTAAATTCAAAATGATATTCTTGCCAGAAAACGGGAAATACAATGTCGGGAATATTTCGATATCGAAATAGACCGGGAGCTTTACTGATGGCAACATTGAGCTGAAATCGAGCAGCCATGTTAACTGTACTTCCAGTTAAAGGTTCAATATCCATCCAGAAAGAGTGTTTACTATCATTGGGTGCTAAACCCTCGACTGAGTTACGATAAATTGGATGACTGTTGAGAAAATGAGGTTGTGATAAAAGGAGAGGAGCACCGAATCGACAGGCAGACAGGTCGAAAACTCCTGAGGCAAAAGGTTCGCGTCGTGGTCGAAGAATTAAAGTGGAACCACCGGGTGGTGATAATGGTGATGAAGGCGCGGAAGAAGTGGATGGAGATGAAAGACCACCAGATGATGGTGAGGTTAAAGATGACAAAGTTGATGAGAGTGATGATGAAGGTGGATTACGAGCCAGTGAATACAATAAAGATGGGGCTGGATCAGGAAGTTTACTGATGTAACACTCATTTGGAGGATAGTCGGCTGCTGAAGCAAAATTGGTCTCATCAAAGGTATAACGATGAACTGGAAGATCAGGATAAGGTTCATGAGTTGTATTATAACGAAGATGAAGAACCCGGCATATTTCAGAGGCAAACAGTTTAATATATGGTGGCTGTTCGTAAAATTGTTCATTAGGATTATAGTCCTGGTTCACCTCTGCATTCTCATTTGTTTGGTAAGCGTTATACTGTTGCTGTTGTTGCAATAGTTGTTTGATATGATGACCATGTCCCAATCCATCATTATGAACCAATGGAGGTCCTAATTGGCCATTAGTTGATCCATTTAGTGAGTTACATTCTTCGGTAGACCAGAAATTCAAGTGATCTCTTCCATTGTATCTTTCAATCATATTGAGAAGGTTTATGTTGCTAGAGCCTGAAAAAATGGTATACAGTCCATCGTCTGTATTGTTTTTGGGAAACATGTAACCAAAACGTCCATTATTTGAAGGTATACCAGGATTGAGAAGAGGACCAAAGGTGGTTAACAAATCAGGATAACCTTCGAAAAGCAATTGTCGGACTGTTCTCTTGATAAAGAAACCTTCAGTTACCGCATCTAAAGCCAATGTAACCAAAACCCTGACAGTTGGACTTGCCCCTTGGATAAGGGTTAATGTTAACGCCAGTGGCGTATTTAAAGTTGTAATCAGCTGATTTTCATCAGTAATTGATAGAGATCGTTCGAAATGCCAAGATTTTCTTTCTCGATAGCTAAGAGTTCCATTATCATTATTGCGTACAGCAAATTTGGCAACTGATACTCGATAGGTAAAGGGTCCAATTTGTTTAAGAATGGGTTTAGCTCCTTCCCTTTCAATGGCTTGAGCGTTGGTTACATTGAAAAAGTAAAACCTGTTGTAAATAGGCAAAGGCACCTTTTCCCATAATTTGAAAGCTTTGGATCCTTCAATCAAAACCAATTTCTGTAATGAAAAGGAAAGAAAGGGAGAACATTAATAATCACAAAATTATTAAATTACTTTAATTAAAAACAGCCAGAGAAAGAGAAACACTTCGATTGGTAAAACATAACAAAACATCAAAATCCAAATCACATGTAAAGTTGAAGGGAAAGTCTATTAATATCCAAAGGGTAATCAATAAATGCAGAGAATATCTTTAATTTTCAAAATTGAATTAATAGCAATATTTGAAATAATAAAATTAACAGAAAAAGGAAAAAAACAAAGAAAAATTTGTAACAAATAAATGGCTAAAAATAAATGCATCTATTTTAAGCAAAAACCTAAGCCTGAAAGCTGAATACGACTTACAAATGAATGGAACCATATTGTATTTTAAAGACGAATGATAGTTTATGGATTAACTAAATCAACAAAATGGTGAAGAGTTAAATCATTGATTTAAGAGCAATCAATGCAATAAAAAACAGGGTTAATTTTGTTTCCAACAAAATGAGAGAATGAAAAAGACAACAATAAACCACTCGATGCTAAATTGAATACAATTTAACCTTGTTTACTTTCAATTTGATTGTTCAATCAATCAAAAAAAAGAAGCCATCTTACAATAATCCAAGAACTATTTGAGTAACAATTGATGAATCAACTCTTCAATCACTTTAATATCCATTTAATTTAATGAAAACAATCAACCCTGAGAATCTAATCATTTAGAATAAAATTCAACATTCACCAGTTAATCACAATCAATTGCAATACTTAGGTCAGTAATAAAATGCTGTCGATGAGATGAGTAAACAATAAAGTGTTAACATTGGTAGAGAGAAGAAGAAAGAAGATGAAGATTGTTAACTTGATCAAGAAACTGAGTATTGAATTATTTTTAAGGTTAATCAATTTGATGGCCATTATTTACAGATTGCCAACAATCAAATTCAAATTAACTGACACAAAATAAAATAGACTTTGGTAAGTCTAAATATACTCAAAACTAAATTTATACAGAAAGTGATTGAAGAGAAACTGGCCCAAAGAAAACTGGAAAATTTAAAATCCAAGCAAACTTGACCAGGTAGACTTGGTAATCACAGTAAGATCAAGGCTGGTCAATTGGTTGAGATGTGCAATCATAATTGCAAGTAGATTTGGTTGACCAAGAAAAATGAAAAGATTGAAAAGCAAAAAGTTCAAGTATGAAATTGAGTTGAGAGTAAAATTGAATGAGAAGAAAACTCATTTCACTTTGAATAATTTAAAAAATCAATCAGCTTAAATGAAGAAAAGCTTGATTAACAGTTAATCCAACAGGGCGTTGAATTGCACTCAAAGATTATTCAACTTGTATTCAACTTTATCTGTAAGTAAACATCAAACAGTTACAATTAGCTTGACATTAGTTTGGTTAGAAAATAATGTTTAGAAAAAAAATTTCAGGTTTGCGCTTTTCTTGACTTTCAAGCGACTTGGCATGAATAAATGGCCTTTTCTTCGTCCAAGCATCTCTTGCTTTTCATGAGACGACTTCGCAGTCAAAGTCTAGAAGGGAAAAGATCGTAAAATTTTTCCAACGCTTTGAGATTCGCTTTGGTTAAAGGTAAAAAGTGAAATTTCAATTTTTCTGGTTTAATGAATTTTGATCCATTGGCCTGCAATAGGAGATTATTAAAGAAGAAGAAAATGAAATCTAAATTTTTCAAAAAATAAAATTTTCTGTAAAGTCATGAATGTAAGTCTAGAGGTTAACTGCATCAACCTACGCCTTGACTGACTCGGTCAACATTTGATCTGTAAGACAGCCTTTGTTCAGCCATTTCCACTTAAACTTGAATAGTTCAATTTGTTGGCCAATCGATTGTTGGTCAACCTTTAATGGATAAATATTTAAATATTGTTTGACTGGCCAAAGACTCAGAAAACAAGGTCATTTGTGTTACCAGTTTGGCTTGCAGTAAACATAGCGCGTTAAAAATAACCAGAAACTTGAAGCATAAAGTATTATTAAAGGGAACAAAATTTTTCATGTTTTCATTTTTTTCTTCATTAATACCTGAGTAAATCAACGGGATTCTCGATTCAATGAACACTATTTTTGCTTCTCCACCTTTTCACCAGTTTGACAATACTGAACTACAAGAAGAAGTGCACAGAACAAAAAAAAAGTGCTCCTAGTGAAAGGCTTGAGTTATGAATATAATGAAGGGAAGTAGGGAGAGTTGAAAGTAAATGTTCAACGGCAACGTTAAAGGTAAACTCATCCAAGATTCAGTGTTATTACGCTCAACCAACCTGCAACTGTAACTGTAATAGTAAGCCAAAAAAGGTAAATATTAGGCAAATTAAATTGTTGACCTTCATTTTTGGAACCAAGGTTTATAAAGAAAGCCTGGTAATCGGGTTTCCCATCGGTGGACCTCAATTGTTCAAAATTGGTGGGGTTAACCAAGCGATGGAAAAGCGTTTAATATTGTCAATAATTTTGGACAACAAAAGCTAAGTGTAACAATTAAGGGTAAACCAGAAGTTGTTATACAATAGACAAAATAGAAAAGGAAATCCGAATTAGAATTGATTCAATTAGCAATTTAAATCCAATAAGCAGGTTAACCTTGCCTTAAAAGATTGGAAGCTTTACAATAAATTTTTACTTTTCTAGGAAAAACAAACCAAAATTTTTCTTATTCAATTTTCGTATCAAATTTTCAATCAAAAATTGACTTTAAATTGTTTAAATTTTTGGAAATTAAAATTTGAATCTTAAATAACAGTTTAAGGCTGTTATTACTTAATCTCAGAAATGGTTCGACTATCGAATGATTTTCAACTGCAATTTTAATTGTCAACCTTTAATTTCCGTAAATTTAAAGGCATCAATTTAAACGTCAACAACAATGATGATGGAAATTGTTTTTTTTATTTGTTTAAATAAACATTAAACAGTTTGATTTAACCGAATTAAGGTCAACTGTAGAATGTCAAATTTTCCGATTCTCGGGATAATTCAATTTTCGGTAAAATTTGAATCAAACAGTTGGATAAGAATTGGTTTGTGGGCAAAGTTAATGGTGAAAATCTGTGGTAAATTGAATGAACTGCAAAGAGAAGGCAAAAGAGTTGAATTGTTGATCAAAAATTGTGATTAACTTCCGTGTTTCTTTAGTCAATTGTTGAGGTGAAATAATTAAGTAGAAGCTGAACGAGACTGTTTAGGTAATTGTAATTTATAATACTTTCATCTTGTTTACTAATGATGATGAGATTGCTTGTTACTAGTGATTGACATAATGGTATTGAGAGAGACCCTCTTAATGATAATTATGTTAATCGTCTTCATCATCATCTTCACTTTTCTGATTCCGGTTTGGCGATTAGACCATGATATTGATAGTTAATAAGGTCATGGTGAGGATTAGACGGTAAAATGGTTTCACTTTTCAACTTGAACTGACAAATGGAAGTTTAAATTGCAAGTAAATTTAGAAAGACTTTTCAAGTAAATTGTTCATCACCATCGTTCATCAGTCTGGTTCAATTGACTTCAATCTTCACAATTGATTGTTGTTTAGCAACTTCTTTGTAGACAAATTGATTAGTCAAAATTGTTGGCCAA
This sequence comes from Tetranychus urticae, assembly GCF_000239435.1. The sequence continues at coordinate 398,042 of NW_015449938.1, forward strand.
CTTTTTCTGGTTAAACTTGAAAATTCTGGTTCAATCTGGTGTTTGACTTTTATGTTAAAAGGTTTCATTGTTGAACAACAATCGATGAAGGCTTTGAAGGAAATGAAAAGATCAGCTGATGATTCGTGGGTCGACCTTTGGTATTGTTTCTTTATTTTCACCATTCAATTGACTAACTGAGATTCTCATCAGATTACATGGTTTACACTCCCCATAAAGAGATCATTAAAAGTGACCCTCTTTTACAGTCAGTGAGAAACCTTGATAATGATGAAAGTGAGAAGCAAATTGTAAGACCTGTTTAGTGTCCGGAAACTGGTAAGTGACCTGAATCAGGTCAAAGCGTCCACTAATATTAATCAATCTCATTCATTACTCGAAACTCAATTTCTGTTGTTAGTCTGTTTTCTTGCTTTCACTTCGTTCGCCAATTTGAATCATTATTTTTCTCTTATTTTTGTTTCTTCTTTCGGCTTTCCAATTGTCTTTTGATTGTTATTTTACATCCAATAATAAACTTGATATTAAATCTGCTTTAGGAAGAATAATGAATTGGAAAATTAAAATTAGTGAAATCTGAGGTAAATGAGTAGACAATCAACTGTTACATGTATCAATATGTGAACATGCAATCAAAAATGAACATTACGCTTTCGTTTTTTCATTTTTTTCTTCTCTCTTTTTTCCAATTTTACGGTGATTGAGTCTATTTATTGGGATAAAAAATATTTATGTTTGCAATTAGTGAATCAATCAAAGTCTTGTTATCTGGACAAGCAATTGAATAATGGAAAAAGCTGGATTTAGATGAAAGAAACAACAAAATAGACTGAAATAGAATGGAAAAGAAACATTAAATGAGTAAAAAATGTTGGATGAGAAAAAAAAAGATGGAAAAATTGGTGAAAAAGATGATGTTGAGCAAACAACTTTAGATTTCTCTCTTTTTTAAATCAAATTTTTACAGCAAACAATTTCCTTTTCTGGAATACGCTTTCGCTTGACTTATTTAGCCAAACACGGGTTGGATGATGGTAAACACTGAGGTTGGAAGAAAAATACAATTGAAATACAAATCAACAAGGTTAATCAATTGTCATTTCACTTACTTTTTGGATACTTTTCTGCAGAAATTCGGGAACAAAAAGCAGTGCAGCTATTCCAAGTCCAATTAAAATAAATCCGACCAGTCCGATGATGGCTGGTTTAAACATTGTCCAGGCAAGTAAAACAAGGCAACCAAATTGGTTGGCAAGAAATGGGTAAAAATTGTTGATCGAATCTGGCAGAACAGTAATAAAGCAATTCCAATGGCAATTAGATTGAAAATAAATCCAACTGTTCCATGATGTCAGTTGGATCAGGCATTAACCATACAACACGAAAAATATAAGCTGTTTACTTTGATGTCAGACGATCACAAGGTAAGTAAATGTAAAGGAATAGAAGACTCAATAATTGTTGATTATTTAAAGATATGTTAACATGAAAATAAACTGTGATATAATAAAACAATAGCCAGAGAGAGATGGAGAAACACGGTAACACCAAGGATGAAGGTGAAGACTCTGGTTAAGAGAATGGAATAAAGAATTAAGAATTAACCAAAAATAATAAGATACAGGAATAAGGACCCAACTGTTGTAAGGCGATAGTAGTCAATGGCGTAAGGTGGAGTAATCACTGATGTCGAGTCGATTGCGCCCGGATTGATATGAAACAGTGGAAGTAAGGTTGACGGAGAAATGAGGTGTTATCATAAACCTAACCATTTGGGTTTCACTGCCTCTCAGAGTAATCGGTGGATATTCAGGAAACGAGGAAAACGTTGTTACCATGATTGAGAATAAATAATTAATATGTTGATGATGATGGCGATGGTGGTAATAATAATGTTGTTTTTTAGATGTTTATTATGATGATTACTTATGATCAAAAAATAATTGTTTAAAAACAGAAAGCTTAACAAGTTATGAATAGCAGGATAAGGTTGCTTGTTGGTTCCCTTGTTTTCTTGGTTTCACAATGTTTTAAAGAAAAATGAAAGGAAGGAAGAAGATGACAAAGGCTGGAAATGAATTTTTCATTGGAGAAAGGATTAGATCAACGAACCATGTAATCAGTTTCTCTCATTTTCATTCAACTTGTATAAAGATTTTGATTGTATTTGGATAACTCAAATTGCGCTCGAAACGGTGTCAACATTTAATGCGCATGCGTTTAAAAGAACATCATAAACATGAGTTTATGCTTGAAACCAACATGTGCTGTTTCTGTTTGAAAACAATTTAAAAAAATCAACATATTAAACTCTTATTTTCTTTATTAGTGATTTATTATAGTTAATTATTTAGTTCAATTGATAATTCATTATGGAAGACGATCAAATTGTCGATGGTGAGTTGTACTTTTAATCGTTTGTCTATCTGCTATTTCTGTTTATTACATGTGTTTGCTTGAAAATTTCATTATTGATTTTTTGTTTCCTTCTTTACAGATCCCTGGTCTATCGAAATACCTCCACTGAAAAAAGATGAACTTCCTAATTGTATTGTTGCGGAATCACGTTTTGCCACACTATTTCCAAAGTACAGGGAACACTATGTCAAGGAATGTTTTGATTTGATTGTAAAAATTTTGGAGGAGTATGAAGTTAAAGCGGAACTTGATTTGATGGAGGGTAGTATTACTGTATCAACGACAAAGAAAACTTGGGATCCGTTTATTATTTTGAAAGCTCGTGATATGGTTAAATTGATTGCTCGTGGAGTTCCCTTTGAACATGCAAACAAGGTCTTACAAGACAATGTGGCCTGTGATATTATAAAAATTGGTCGACTGGTCAGGAAGCGAAATAGATTTATAAAGCGACGACAACGACTGGTTGGTCCGTCTGGATCAACCTTGAAAGCTATTGAACTGTTGACAGATTGTTATGTACTTGTTCAAGGAAATACTGTTTCAGCAATTGGACCTTACAAAGGGTTACAGCATGTCAGACGGATTGTAATTGACTGTATGAACAACATTCATCCTGTTTATAATATCAAAGCCTTAATGATTAAAAGAGAACTGGCTAAGGATCCAAAATTAAAGAATGAAAATTGGGATCGCTTCCTACCTCAATTCAAATCAAAGAATCTATCTAAGCGAAAGAAGCCACTTAAAGTTCGAACCAAGAGTGATTACACACCGTTCCCACCACCACAACCAGAATCCAAGGTAGATCAACAACTAGCGTCTGGTGAATACTTCATGAGAGATGAAGATAAACGTTCCATCAAGAAGAAGGAGAAGGCCGCTAAACAAGAAGAGGCTAGAAGAACAAGACAAGAAAAACGAGAGAAGGTATTCATTCCTCCAGAAGAAGATGACAATAAATCAAAGGACAACTCCATGAAGAAGGAACCTCAACCCGATATTGACATTGAAAAAGTTAAGCAAAGGATTAAGAACTTTCAGAAAAAAGGATTCAAGAAACAAAAATCTCAGGATTGATTCGCGTGACTGAATTTGTGATTCATCAACAGATCATGAGTCACAGTATCTTTTAGGTCTAATTTTTTGATTCCCAAATTAACTCAGACTCTTGTTGATTGATTTAAATGATTTCTTGATTGTAAATTAAATTTTATTTATTCTATCTCAATTTTTCTGTGTTTTGCAAATTCTTCAAATTTTTTCAATTCACTTTTATAATCTGTGACTTCTTTTTCGTAAAAATTTTTCAAAAACTTGAGTGAACCACGAATAGTTCCTGATATGTATAGTTGTCTAAGACTACATGGCGTGTCTTTGATTTTTTTAACAAATGGAATGGCTGTTGTCATCATGTAATGAGGTCCAAATCGACAACAGAAAAGACAAATACGAGTTTTTTTAGATAATTTTTTACAAAACAAAGAGCCCATCACGGATCCAAGGCCAAAGTCTCCATGAATAGTCAACACAGCATCACGGATTGCAACTACAATATCACCCTCTTCAAATGGTAGACCCTCAGAAGATCTATTGTCATTCAAAACACACTCTAGAAGGACATAACGTTTTTTCACTCGAACCATTATGATAAAAATTTAAAGATTTGTTGATGTCCAATTGTAATCAAATACAGAATCTTGTCGTCCACGTAGAAGCTGCAAAAAACACATAAATGAAATGAATTAATGAAAGGCAATTGTTCTGTTATAAAATACACAAATTCAGACCAACTTACCTCAAGAATAGACCAGTGCTATTGTTTGAAACAGTCAATTAAAAAATCTAAACGAGTAATAAAGAAAATGGAATTGAGAGTTTGATTCCAAAGCGAGAACAATGTAAAAGGCACTTATAAAGCTACTCGTAACTCAAAAATCAACCAAAGAAACGATCAAATTACCATTGAAACTACATTTTCATTAGCATTTGCATTAACTAAATGCATTCAGAACAATCAAATTAGAAATACAAGTTATAAAATTGTTGAAAATAATTTTAAACTCATGTCATGCGTTAGACTTACACTTATAAATAAGCATGGGTTTGTTTTCATTGCTCATATGGTCATAACCGGGTTTGCTCTAACCTGCTTCCATCTGCAATATTTTTTTTGTGATCAGAAATGTTTTTGATTTAATTTTGTGTCATTAATTTTTCCTTTTTTAAATTAAAATAGTGCCAACATCAGCATGTATATGTCAAAATATATTTGTAGATCAATTATCAAGCAAATTGGTTCAAGAGGCATCCATCTTACTCCAATCTTTCAGGTATTATATTTTTATCATTGAATATCCATGCAACCTTTGATTTAAATATTAATGTTTACTTTTTCTCTACGTCTGATTCCAGTCTGAATATGATAAACTGTACACTAGACCAGTTGCGAGATGGACAGCACTGGATATGATTAAAGAGAAATTTGGACTCTATCGCTACAATAGAGCGGTATGTATCCCAAATATATAATTACAAACCATGAATATACAGTTAATGATAGTTAATGTGCTTCTCATTTATATCTAACAGCGAATGCAAGATTCTTCAGTATACATGTATTTATCTATATCAGATGATTTACCCGTCTTAAATTTTTTTAAATGTGAGTATTTTCATTGTAAGATTACACTATTCATCAACATACTCATTTCTGGTTACTTTTTATTCCAATAGATTGCGAATTGCCTGATACTTACTTTTCTTGGTATCTCGTCACACAACTTCATGTTTGGTAATTAACTAACTTCTGAAAAAAATTGATGATTCCTAAAAATTGGTAATTAAACCAAGCTATTGTGGAAACCTGACGCAAACCAGTTATTCATAAAACCTGAGTAGTTAGGCCAAGATTATTTACTTCTATTCACAGTTTAGTCAAGAAGTTTCGTTCCAACACAATACAATCTTAACCTATGTGAAATTCACCTATTTTAGTTAGATTTATTCCGTAAGCGATTCTAATATAATCAAAATCCAACCATTTAATTCCAAATTTACGAATTTTATGGCTAAAAGAGTGAAAACATGAAAAGACCAGTAGATATCGCCATCTAGCTTTCATATTGTTACCAACTCAACATCAACTTTTTTCTTGTCTTGATTTCCTTTCCCTTTCGACTAATTTAAATCAATGAATTCTTCTCATTACAGGATGATTATGACTCAGTGTAGTGCAGCAGGGTCCGATGGTAAATACATAAATCAAGAATTGGTGAAGAGGTTATGGGAGGACGCTCACGAGAGAATGAAAAAACTCGGGGTTTGTTTGATTCCATCGATGGCATAAAAACTATCCAATAATGATTCTTATAAATGCGTGCTTTTAAAATTAAATTTAAGCTAAAATATAGTCTATTATGAAATAGCAAGCTTGACAATGTCAGATTTTAAAGGCTACAAACATCTTGGTTTGCAAAATTATCATTACTATAGTTTTTATACTGATTTACTCAGCAAATTGTGAGAATAATGTAATTATCTAATTTGTTTTCTTCTCTTTCATTGATTTTTTAGAGATTTGACGTCAAAACACAAAATGAAGTCATGAAAGATCTGCATGGTGTTTTTATAGCTTCATTATTTGGATATGATGAGGTAATTATTTGACTCTTTAACAATCAAATTTGCATTGCAATGCATATAATTAATATTTTGTTTCTTTTTTAAGGGCCTTCTATCAGATGACAAAGTTTTAGCAGCTGCCTTATGGCGACATTACTTCTCATTTTCCGATGTTGATCCACTTATTTTAGAAATGATGGTGTCATATGTTCGAACTCAGGTAACTATCAAACTCATCATCATGCCATTGAGATTGAATTACGTCCAATACTTTCTCAAGTTATGATATTTATTTTGATATTCAAGAGATACATTGAATGATTATATTACATAATCTTGCAACATATACTTTCAGTTTTCTTAAACTTCTAGTCTCATAACCAACAATGTTTCCAGTGTTACTTTCGCTTTTTGACCTCAATTTCTAATTACATTTTACATCATTTGTTTAGTTGAAGCATATATCTGGCCTTAGCAGCGACTATTTACTGTCTCGAGGACGAATCGTTTGGAAACCATTTGATCCACTTATACGAAAAGAAGATTTGCCGAAATTGAAAGTTGTTCAGAGCTAATTTATCCCAATGGTTTTGTATTTATATTCAACTAGGATCGTTATTAAATAGTCCCAAATGTTTAATTAACGTTGCTCACTTTTGTATGCAAGAATTGCTCTTGAATTAGTTTCATATTTATTAGCAAATTGATTATCTAAATCAATTAACTCCAAGTTAATTGTGTATCATAAAATGTAGCTATAAATTAGTGAGCCTATTATAAGCCTTAATAGCTCAAATAGTAATTGTGTGACTACTTTCATCATTGCTTCATCAAACCTTTCCAATTATCTTCACCTTTTCTGGTAATAATACCGTTCGTTTTATCAACAAATGTTACAAGCAACTTTGAATAGGTAAATATAACCTTTCTGTTATTTTTTTATTATTAAACAAACAATGTAAAAATTAAATTTAACAGTAAAATTTACATTTTATACATAAATATTTAAATATGAACACGCACACGTAATTATTACAATATTTCACTCATTTCTTTTTTATTTTCTGACTCTTTTTTCAGGATCCTTTTTGTTGGTAATTTGAATGCAAATGGAAATATCAATCCAATGTTGTGTCGAAAATGATTATGAAATGTATTCTGTTGTTTTTGTGAAGACATCTTCTGGAGGCACTTTAAGGCAAATTAATCAGCCAATTGTCAACGAACGAACCAAGTAATGGAATACTGTTGTTCACAATTATTGACTTTATTTCCAATGGAGACAACTTTTCATGTGACATTAAACCGGAGTTGACATTGAATAAGGTTGAATATCACTGTTCATTGGAAGTCGAGTTTCCATCAAGCTTATTGGATTTGATGTATCCTGTTTAAATAATAATAAGAGTAATATCAAACGCATTAGAAACATACATGACAATGCAAGTAAACTTTATCACTCAACTCAAAATGACAATTCAAAGGAACAAACTAGGAATCAGGGAAAACTCGGAAAGAGGACAGAAGCAGAAAAAAACGCAACGGACAACAATTTTTATCCAAGATTTAACGACGATTGTTTGAACAATTTTGATTGACGCCAGTTGACAAAGGAATAGAGAGAAACAAAGATTAACAGTGAAAAACTGGTTTCAGGATGAAAAGAGTCATCACTTTTGAAAATAGTCTGAAAGAAACTGGTAAAGTCGAAAAGTCATCAGCTGAAATCTTTTATTCAATATTAAAGTTAAATTGTCAAATTTATCCAATCTAGTGAATTGATTGAGACTGTGAGCTGAAAAAGCGACTTGATTTGGCTGAAAACCTAAAGATTGTTAACAATGTCGATGCCTAATGAATCCCATGTCTGGTTGACCATTGATTTACTACTTTCGTCTCAAATTACTGATTGATAATCAAAATTTGACGCTTTACCAATGAAATGATTTTCCTCTATTTTTATGTTGCACAGTAAATATGAATCTTCATTTTAGTCGTCTATTAAGTTAATTTTTGTTGATTGTTAGTTTACTCTTGTCAGAGCAATGGACAAATGAGTGGGAATTGAAAACGGAAAGCTTCAAGTGTAGGAAGAGTGAAAATAAGAAAAGGATTGATTTTCCAATTAGTTGAGAAGCAATTTATTATTATTTAACATTATTGAATTGTGTTGATCTTTATTTTCACCCTGTGATTTGCTGATATTTCAAGTAATTTATCAAGAATATTGGATTGTCTCTTTTTATTTCTTTGTCAACTTGACGATGTAAAATGTATATTATTGCTCTCGATAAAGTTACTTTTTTTGTCACTCAATAACGATTGTGATATTTTTTTCCCTTTATTAAAACAAATCAGTCAAGCTTGTTATTAGTTTGATGTGAACCAAGGCAAAAAGGCTTCAATTGAACTGTGATAAAACATTGTATAGATCAACACTAAAAATGATGGCAAATAATGGCATCGATATTTGATAGTATTGGGCCTTTTAAGCACTAAACTGAGATCATCTTTTCTTATAAATCTCTTTGTTATTTATCTGATTGGGACAATAAATTGTCTCAACAGTCAATCAAGTCAAAACTGATCAGATGGGCGTCACTGGTAATCCAAGTTGAAAATTTAGTTGAAAATGTTGATCAAGTCGAGTTGTTGATTAACTGTTAACCATTTATTGAGTTTAGCTTGGCTAATGAAGGTTTACGGTTAACCAATTTACCTTTAAGATATGCTGATGCTCTTGGAATTGAATGAGAACCGGAATAAATTGACCATCATTAAGGCAATCATCAGATTTATTGGTCATTTTATCCTTGTGTGATACACCATCAATCAATTGTCACCATTAATGGTTGTTGGTACATTAAAGTGTATTAAGATTAAACATCAATGTTGAGGAACGAAAGCAAACAAAAAATAAATATAAATATATCCATGGAATAATATGAAGAGAGAGAGAAAGAAAAACATGAGAAGAGAAAAAAATGATTTCAATTAAGTGAGATTTTCATGAGTTTCAACAAAAAACATGGTAAAACAAGTAGCTTAACCTTGCCCCGATAAAGTCAAATTCAAGTCAAGGTACAGTTGAGACAAAACATGATGAAAAATATTGTTTCTTGAAGAGTTGGACTAAAAGTCAGAAGTCTGACTAAAGGTCTTGGGAATGATTTTAAACAAATTTGATTGACCGCTCTATCAAAGGGTTTACGAACAAGATAAAAGAGGGTGTTAATATCCATTGTTTACATCTGGTCATAAGTGAAGTCAATTTTTGGAGTGAAACATTCATTTTTACTTCAATTTACTTTATTTTTAGGCTTTTCTGACATGAAAATATCTTCTGGTTAAGTAAATAATTACATAATGTTGGAAACCATATTTACATTTTACGATTAAAGTCTATAAATTGTCTTGTTGAACCAAATCTTGAATTTACTTTAGTTAACTCAAAAAACCATTAGAAACAATGTTACCAGATAATGTGTCTCGCCTTGAATTGCAAGTTAACCTAAAGGTTTATATTGGTGAAAATTGAAAGGCTTACCTGGTCAAGTATATTATCGTCAATCGGGTGTGTAATCAATTGAACATGAATATTGGAAGCAGAATAATCTGGATAACCATGTTGACTGTAATTATCTAATTGTGTAGCCAAAACGGTCTCATTTTTATCCAACATTTCCTCTTTGCTCCATTTTTCATCATAAGTAATTGCCTCATTAACTGGTTAAAATAGAAACGTAATATAATAGTTTCATTTAATATCAAGAGCTGAACCATTGAAACAACATGAAAACAGATGAAAATAAAGGCAAACAACAAGAAAAATCCAAGAAGACGAAAGTAAAAGTTGAATGTAAAAAAAGTACATTTAGTTTTCATGGACAATTGAATAAATTGGCTAAATGTACATATAAAGACAATTTAAATTGTTGACAATCTGGTCAAGGCAAAAAATATTCAAAGCTGGACAGGAAAAGACAAAAATGTCGAACTCGAATTACGTTAAAAGACATTTTTCAAAATATTACTTTAACAAGTGAATGGGAAACCAAATGACTTTTCAGTTAGCTTCTTTCAAGGGAAACCCTTGAATGGACAAAATGTTGGATATGAGAGCAAATTGTTGATTAACCTTTGGTAAAACATTTCAATTGTTTCCATTCTGGTATTCATTTTCTGTTTTCGATCATCATGATGATTGAATCATTGATAATTCGCCTCTTTTACTCGAAATAATGTTCAACTCTTTTCTTTCCTCACGTTAAGTTCGGAAGTTGCTCAGATAATTTTAATGTTTCCATTCATTTCCTTTTTCATTATTTGAAAACTTTGCCTTCCGTTGCTCCTTTAATGGGTAAAACATATTATTATTATTATCCAATGTTTATCATTATGACCTTTAAGAATCTGTTCAACTGTCTTTTCAAATGGAAATGCCATTTCAATTCAAGATTTAACCGGAAATTTACATCAATCATATTTTTGATGAGAAAATAAGAGTTGAGAAAAAATGTTCCAAACACAATTTCGAATTGACTTTCGTTTTGACTTTATTCAACCCAATCGAATGTTTTTTTTCTTCAATTCATTAGATGCGTTTGAATCATCCAATGGATGCAATAATTGGAAAGACAATTGGATCAAAGTGTAATCATTGTCGGTTTGCATTATGATAATCTGCGTCTTTACGGTCAATTTGAGTAAAAAAAACTATCATTTCACTTTAAAGGATAACAAATTTAAGCCCAATTTGATTTTACTGAATATATAAGCACTTACTAAATATTAATTTATTTTGATCACCTGAACCAATGGCCTTATCCATGTATACCTATGCTAATTTCAAAACAAATACAATAAAATTTAACTCGAGCTGACATTTAAATAACCTTCAAGATACCAGCTAAGGTGAGTAAAGAGTAAAAGTTGATTTGATCATTCGCAGGTGAATTACATCGTATCATAATCTTTAACTTTTACAGTGTTAGCTGAATTCAAAGAATGAGTTTCTATTGTCATCAATAATGATATTTATTCAGATGTAAATTAATAAGTAAAAATGAGTAACCAAGCAATTAAGAGTCGGTTACCAAAATGCTTCAATACAAGGAAGGATATCAGTTCAAGTTTCAAGCTTGTCAAGTTTTTCATTATTTCGATTACCTAAAACTACAAAAATAAGTCGAAATGCAATTGACAAAAATCGTTTCTCTCATCTTGCTAATTGCTCTATTCACTTTCATTGGTTTAAAAATGGTCCGCGCACAAGGTACGTATTTAAACCACGCAGCTTCTGAATAAAAAATAATTTCATTTCACGTCCAAGTTAATAAAGTTTGCATTTGTTAATGAATCCAGAGACAGCTCTAGGTGCTTTAGGTGGAGCTCTTACCGGTGCGATTGGAAATGAAATCGATATGGTTGGAGATGAAATCGGTATGGCTGGAGATGAACCTCTTGTGTTCGGAGAACCTGAGTATTCTTAATGATGTAAATCATAAATAAACTATGAAAAACTAACCATAGTGGATTGGACAGTATATTTTCTGACTATTAAAGATAGCTTATTATACAAAAAATAAAATAGGATAAATCACAAATTTTGAATTGATTTTCTTTGCATTCATACGAGATATCACTTCAAGTTTTAAGCTTGTGAAGTTTTTCCATTGTGTTTTCAAATTACCTAAAACTACAAAAATAAGTTAAAATGCAATTAAAGAAAATTGTGTCTCTCGTCCTCTTCATTACTCTATTCCCTTTCATTGGTCTAAATATGGCCCAAGCACAAGTAAGTTTTTAAATCACGCTGATTTTGATTAGAAAATAATTTCATTCGTTATCTATACAATATATAAAGTCAAACTATGAAATTTTTGCGGGGAGATTGTGGCCAAACTAAACGGGTTCTAAAGAAAATTCTCACATAGGATGAAAGCCATGATTAAACTACAATCGCAAAAAATAATTCGAACTTTCTCGGAATTCAGGTTCCTGAGAAATCAGCGTTTAAACAGGGTAGGGGAAAAAAGCAGAATCCGTATCTTTTACTATTGACTATGGGGGAAAAACTTTTTGGTTATTCGGGTTGATGGTTTATTGTTGGTTTAGAAGGATAAGTAAAACCGTCTTTCGAGTAAAGAGTTAAGTGAAAAATGTAGTACCTTAACTGTACAGAAAGATTTCATTCTGTTCAGCTGTATAACCAGATTTTATTTTATTTTTTAGTTTTTCTCATTGACGAGGTTTTTCATTAAGAATTCGAGTCTTTAAATATGGATTGAATTTATTGTATTTCAGTGAAAAAATTACGATCAGTCATGATCGGGGGTTCCACTTGTTATTAATAATTCAGGGACAGATGTTTTAGGTGGAGCTCTTAAAGGCGCAGTCGGAAATTAAACAGAGTTGCTGGAGATCGGATCTCCTGACTATAATGTCCAGTCTTAATGATGTAATTCGGGTACTAAACCATAAAAAGCTAACCATGAATGGATCGGACAATATATTTTCTGACTATTGAAGACAGCTTATCTTATAAAAAATTTGATGGATCACAAATTTCGAGTTGATTCTCTTTGCATTCATTGAGCCTTTTTAACTAAATTACAATCAAATTGAGAGAAGCAAGCCAAACTCTTTGAAAAACGAACATCTTGGCAGAGAAAATACTATTTTTGATTCCATTTTTTCTTTTTGTTTAACCTTTTTCTTCATTAGATACACCAGACAAGTTTCACAATCTGATGATTTATGAGGCGAAAAGTGAATGGAATCAATTTTCACCAGGAAATAACCAAAGGTAATAATTACCTGAATCATTGATTCTCAAAGGTATTACATCGGGAGTTCTGATGTTTGATGATTTTGGGCTTATTTTATTTGATTTTCGACTCAAATTTGGACTTTTGGGTTTTCAAATTTTCCAAGTAATATGAAACAAATAATGAAATTAAAGTGGAAATTAATACATTGAATTATCTCATTTAAAATGAAAGGTTGATCGAGTTAATTGTTAACCAAATAAACCCTTCGATATCATACCTTGCCTTTGAATCATCGTCACGTGGTACAATAGATTTGCGTCTTTTCGAGTTGAATGCGTAAATTGATATTCCAATTAATCCGAGAAACGAAAGAAGTCCAATGCATGGAAATAAAAAGGACTTGTAAAGATGATTCAATTCTGTAAGATGAAAGGCAAAGGAGAGAAAAAACAGAAAATTTAAAAACATTGAAACAAGTGGAACAAAGCAAATGTTGAAATGTTTCAACAAAAGTTCAAAATCAGTTTCATCATTACTTCAACAGCTTCTCTGAATCAAAATGAAAAGCCTCAAGAGACGCTTTTCAACCTTTTTTCGGAATCAAAATGACCAACAAAAATGGTCAGTAAAACTGGAGTAGAGTTTCATCGAAACTCGTGAAGTTGAAATTTAGGTTCAACCCAAGATACTATCCATTGAACAGAAAGACTAAATTTCAATAAAAGAACCTTTCATGAAAAATCGAAATATTTTTCGTTTTCAGATAGAATAAAGAATAAAATTTCTAAAAAAAGGAAATGCAAAGTTTGAACCCTTTGAAGTCAACTTTGCAAATTAATTTCATCCAATTAAATAACTGATTTTGTCCATTTCAACGTCAACCTTTCAACACTTTAGTCAACTCTTTTCTTCGGCCAATTAAACTTTGAAATGTTAAATTGACCAAAGCAAAGTTGCTAATGAGTAAACCTTGAAATTGTCAATTTACAGGTTGCAATTGAATTTCGAGAGAAGAGAAAAAACGAGCGAACTGAAAATGTCAGTAGCTCATTCAATTAAACAAAATTTCTCGATAAACCTCTACTAACCTTGCAATTATATTGCACCATTTACACCTGTAAATCTACTAATCATAATGAACTTGGACAATCAAAAGGGTTGACCAGTTGACGACGCAAAAAGTCAATTTAATTATGAATGAGAAGAAGAGGAAAAGTTTAATGGAAAAAGACAAAAAAAGTAAAAGAAGACGAAAAAATGTGAAATAAATTAGTTATTATTTACTCGATAAAGATGATGCTGATGATGGGTTTAGTGGTGAGATGAGTTATGAAGAGAAGAGAAGAGAAACTGTTCGCAAAATGAATGTTGATTGATGATATTAAAAGATATTGACTTTCAATTTAACACTTTTCCTCACGAGAATTGGTGTCAAAATGAAATGCAATATTTGGTGATATAAATGCATTAGTAAACCTTGATGACACATTGTCCATCTGATATTCATCCATGATGGTCAATGTTGAGTTAAGAGTAAAGTTTAACCAGAAGTAAAGAGGAAGAAGAAGAAAAGTTTTAAAAGTTGAATGACAATCGGAATGAGATTTACTTTTGAAAACAAAGAATGAAAATTCATGATGAAAATGGTTGACAAGTTGAAATTTTTTGTCGTTGATTAAAGTCTTTTATGTTTATTGAAACAATTGTTGGTTAACTTTTAAATGATGCAAAAAGTTGAATTGAAACATCAAAATTAAAAGATTGATTTATTTCTGTTCGTTCGTTTTCCCTTTACATTCAAAAATTATCTTCATCAACAAATTTCCATTCATCAATCAATCCAATTGATTATTCATTTTATCATCACTAATCAATCTAAATAATTTTACCATTAATGGTGGCAATAATGACATGAGATGCATTAAATTCATATCATTCAAGTTCATCGCCGTGAAACAATTTACTTTACACTTGAATGGCAGTCTGATTGGCAGAATCAATCTGAAAAGTTTTTCCTTTTCTTTTTTTTGTGTTTCATCCAAATTCTCATTCGTTGAAAGAGAATGGAACAAAAAATCTGTTAAATAACGAAAACATATTTTTCTCTTTTCCACCATGGATATTGGATGTAATAACATGATGAAAATATTTGGCTTCAATAATTTTGATTTAATAATAAAGTGAAAATATTTTCATTGGAATAACTGTTGATATTGGAATGATATTTTTCTTAAACATTTTCTTGTTGAAACCCAAATTTCCATTTTCAGTTACAAATTTATGCAGGAAAACCTTTTAGAAAAGGTCAGAAAAGGAAAATTTTGATTAAAATTCTGAATTTTAAAATGCTTCATTTTTCTGTCTAAAGCTTTCAATTTTTTATCCCAAAAAATATTATTTTCTTTTGCTTCGAAAAAATTGAAACGGTTTCTCTGAGTTCTTACAGATTGGCAGATTCGACCAGAATTCTCAACGCAATCGAATGTTTCTTCCTTCAATGCATTCGATGCGTTTGAATCATCAAATAGACGCCTTGATTGGAAAGACAATTGTATAAAAGTATAGTCATTGTGCAGTTAAATTGTGATAATTTTTGTCTTTACGAGTGAAAAACTATAATTTCACTTTGCAGGGAAACAAATTTAAGCACAATTCAATTTCACTGGCTATATCAGAACTTGCTGAATATCAATTTGTTTTGATCACCAGAGCCAAAGGCCTCTTCCATGTATACATATGATAATTTCAAAGCAAATACCATAAAATTTAACACGAGCTGACATTTAAGTAACCTTCAAGTTACCAGCTAAAATGAGTAAATAAAGTAAAGAGTAGAAGGTTATTTGATCATTCGCAGGTGAATTACATCGTATCACAATCTTTGAACTTTTACAAGTTCCACGGGTGTGTTTCTATTGTCATCAATGATGATATACATTCAGACGTAGATATTCAAGTAAAAATGATTGAAGGTTTCTGATTGAATGGACAGACATTGTCAAGTATATAGAAAAATCTATTAAAGGCCAATCAGCGCTATCCATGATGCCGATAGCGATGACTAAGGCGATGATTCATAATGATGTAACTCGGGTACCAAACTATGTCAGGGCAACCATGAATATATTATACTATTATTCAACGGCAAGTTTGATAAAAATCTAAATCTTTAAAATTCGCTCGCAATTTAAGATTCTGTAAATCACAACAGTTGAATAGTCAATATTTCACCTTTCATTTCTCGTTGTGAAACCTTTCAAATCCTTGGACAGTTTACTTTGCTTTCTCTCCATTATCTGTGAATAATAATGAAATATCATACTCAATCTAGTTCAGTTTAACCATTCAATTGGCCCAAATCTCATGGGTAAAAGAGGAAGAAAGAGAAGAATAAGTTTCTATAAATGGCAAGAGTTGTGAAAGTGAATTAAACATGGTAGCTTTTGTGGGTGGAAAAATGATGAGTAAATATTGAATTAATAATTGCGTGAATGAATAGATTGACAAGAATCTGTCATCTTAATCTAGTTTACATTTTTCATCCACAAAAATGTTTTGTATTATTAGCAGAATCAAGAGCTTTACTCAAGCCGAATAAAATTTGTCAATTTGTTCCAAATGAGAGTCGAGTAAAAATCGAAAAATAGTTCAACATCACTTTTCGATAATCAATTGGTACATATTTTCATATTGCATAAATTGAATGCTTTTAAAGGTACAAGAATGTTTCATTTCAAACTTGAAGGTTTTATCGTCAAATTGAGTTTGGAGTTACTCAAAAGTAGTTTTGGTGATAGAATTTTGCCCAAAATGAGAAATTAAATGATACAAAAAGTTGATAATCATGTCATGATGCCAAATCTACTAAGACATTAATCTATTTAGCAGTTGGCAGACAAAATGTAAAACTGGTTCATCAATATTTAATCACCATGTGAGGTTCAACATGAGACAAAACTGGTCTCTTCTCATTAACTCGATAGAATTTATTCTTGTTCTTTATCAGTGTTAATCAGCTTTTCTTTGACCACATCCATCAACATGCTGTTTACAGGATAAGAAGGAAAAGAATAGAATGAAAGGGTTGAAACAAGGACTGATTTCAGGGACAAAATGTTAGTCTCGCTGAATAAAAGTCAATCTTTTCTTTCATTTTCTTTCTAATCTCACCTTTACACAATTCTTGGTTAAACACCTTGAACGTTTGAGCTGGCAGTCTGATATCGAATGCATTTGCATATTGATCAAGTTGATTGTTGAGAGCGTCAAGTCTAATGAGCATTTGACGAAAACAAAGTTACAGGAAAGAATAAGAAACTGCTCATTAGAATTATCGTTAAATCTGAAGCTATTAATTTCCACCAATCCAAATTTTATAAGAATCTGATGAAACAAAAGAGAAAAAGGTTTTATTCCAAAAATTAACGAAAACGAAAAGGTCAAGAATATGAATGATTGCGGATGAAATATTCATTTAGTTAATGAGCGTCGAAACTTTAGTCGAATTTTGATTTTAAAAAGTTGAAGAATTGGTTTGAAACTTTTGTTGACTTTCAATGGAAATATCAATCCTCTTGAAGCTCTTCAACATTTGATCAATTGTTTAAAGAAATGAAAACGAATTGTTCATCCAAAGTTTATCAATAAAGAATGAACTTTTCAAATGGAGAATGGAAAAAGAGAGAAACAATTAAAGATTAAATTGGATAATCATGAAAGTTGGTAAATAATTGAAAGGTTAATGTCTGAGGTCTGCACCTGGTAATGACGACAGTTGACTTTACCATGTTTACTTGATTACGATTGTTGACTTGAATTTTTGTTTTACTTTACATAGCAAAATAATGCATTAACATTGATGGCTTGCTTGGTGATTAAAAGTTGATTTTTATTACTCTATTACTTTGGACTTTTTATTTTGCTGCGATTTTTGCCTTTCCAAGCAAAGTAAACAAACCATTATAATTGATAAACTCGAGTTCATTAGTTATTGATGATGATGATACACTAGTTATGAAAGGTTGAATAAATAAAGATGAAACAACAAAGGAATAGAGGTAAAGAAGGAAAAAGCAGAAGCAAAGATTAGAAACAATTTTTGTTTTTAACCATTTAGAGTTGCTTTGGTCACTTGTGAGTTGCATTTTGTGGCTGATTTTTTTACTTGTAACTTGTACTTGCTTTTATCAAACCATTTTTACACAGGAAACTCAACTCTTGATTTAATATGTTAAGGAAATCATTTGTTACTGTGTTGGTTTGAGCGATCAAGAAAACGATAGCTGTAATGATTCATTAGAAAGAGGCAGATAACTCTGATGGTAAATGAATGAATCGGCCTTTTAGCTATCTTCAGGTTGATTTTCTATTGTATTGACAAAGAATATCGATATTGCGATAGGTAAAGAGGTAACGTTATCAAAAGTTTAGAAATAAAATATTACATGAAACAAAAGTATGAGCTCATGGTTGCAAAGTGTTGAAAATGCAGGAACAAACAATTGAAAGGTTGAATCAACACTTTCAAATGAGAATCAGGGGAAGAAAATATTGCTCTGTTCATTCGTATAAACTTTACCCTGGGCGGTCGCTGACAAAGAAAAATATTAATTTAGGCCGATCACTTGCACTAAGACCCATATTGGACAAATAGAGAGTTAAAACTAATGGAAACTTATATCAAATAAAAGCAAACAAATTTTCGCCTAAATAAGTGTGAAATTTTGTGCAAATCTGTCCAGACGTCGGACCGCCATAAAAGATTCTATTTACTGTCAAACTTTACCAGTCATTCATTAGCGCAACAGGGTCTAGGATCAAGTCAGCTTGACAGGCTCCATCAACCACTAAGGTAAACGGAATTTTAAATTCTGTACAAGTTCTCTACTAATACGGCACCTGTGGGTACTATTATTCGATTTGGCGAACTTATTGACAAGGGATGCATGGTTGGTGCTACGACAATCTTGAATTTTTTTGGGCTTAAATATTCTAATGGGTCAGATGGATCGACATTGCTGCCATTAAGCATATTAAGCATATTAACTTACGTAAAAACAACTTTGACATGCTATAACTTTGAAAATTTCCGAAACGAAAGGCTTTACAAAGGATCATATCTGACCCATTAGAATATATTAAGCCCAAAAAAAGTTCAAGCTTGCCCGTAGAACCAACCATGCATCCCTTGTGAGATCTTAATCAAATAAACGATGTATCTTTTGCAAACATAAGTCGACAACTTGTAACAAACAACAATAAGGAGAAAAAAGTTGTATTTTTAAAGCATAAGCACCTGAAGCTGGCAAAATCGACCAGAATTACCAACAATGTATTTTTTTTCTTCGATTTATCCGATGAATTTGGATCATCCTACAGAAGCATGAGTTAAAAGATAATTGGATCAAAGTGTAATCATTGTCGTTTAAAAAAGTGATAATCTTTGTCTTTACGGTCAATTTGAGTGCAAAAGCTTTCCCTTTAAAGGGAAAAATGTAAACTCAACTAATTTTTCCCTGGATACAGCAGCACTTGCTGAATATCAATTTAATATGATCGTTTGGGCCGCTGTCCTCGTCATTGTTGTAGTCAAATATGCAAAAATTATAAAATTTAAGCTAACATTTAAATAACTTTCAAGTTACCAGCTAAGATGAACAAATGAAGTAAAGAGACAAAAACGATTTGATCATTCGCAGGTAACTTACAGTATACCATAATCTTTGACTTTTACAGTGTGCATTAAGTGCCACAAGTGAATTTCTATTCCCATCAATCATGATATTTATTCAGATGTATATGAATAAGTAATTATGAGTAACTAAGCAAGTAAAAGCCGAGTATAAAGACAGTTGATTTCAAAGAAATGATATCAGTTCGAGTTTAAAGCTTGTGAAGTTTTCTTTCATTGTGTTTTACAGTTTCCTTACAACTCTGATAAATTGTAATGCAATTAACAAAAATCGTGTCTGTCGTTTTCTTCATTACTCTTTTTGCTTTCATTGGTCTAAACATGGCTCAAGCACAAGGTGAGTATTTAAACAATGCAGCTTTTGATTGATAATTAATTTCGTTTGAAGTTGCAAGTTAGTGAAGTTTGCATGCTTTATTAAATCCAGGGATGGACGCAACCGAGGGCCGAACCAAATCTGCTAAAGAGGCACTCGGTGATGATCCTATGCAAAGTGCATCCGGTATTGGACTCGATGGTAAACGGCCACAGGAAGACGGTGGTCTTTTCCGATGATGTAACTCGGGTATTCAACTAAGAGAATCATGAATGAATTGGACATTATATTTTGTGACAATTAAGGACAGCTTTTATATTGAATTGATGAAATAAGATCATTTAATCTTTTTATCTGTTTTTATTTAAACAATAATTACCCAAGCATTTCT
Organism: Tetranychus urticae; assembly: GCF_000239435.1. Next base: position 418,255 of record NW_015449938.1, read on the forward strand.
TTGATTTGACCAGATTTCTGAGCCTCATGAACTTTTGTTTTGATTTTTTACTCTGACCTTTGCCCACCATCATTAGAAATATGTGCCGATAACTCGAGAGCTATAAGTCAGACCTTTAAGTTGTCCAGTCAGTATAGTTCTCAATAGATATTAATAAAAAATCTCAAGTTCATTCAGACTTTTGTCGTTCTTTAACCACTGACATTTGCAGGAGTGAACTTTAATAACCTTGGACTTTCGAGCTTATGATTCATCTAAATCGCAGTATTTGATTCTGACTTCTGTAGCATCAACCTTTCTTGAGTTACAAATGCTAGCACGCGTAAAATGGAAAAAAGCCCGGTATGTTACAGCACGCTTATTTGAATCAAAAGTATCGTATTAAAATAAATCTTCAAAAAACTTGCTATCACTCATATTGGAGATGACAAAGATCTCTAAAACAAATTCAAGATATTTTTTGACAACATAAAGGGGAATATAACTCTTTTCATCCATATAAAGGCTTCATAAAGAACCCTTGTCTTATATTATATTTTAAATTGCTGCAGCTATGAATAATTGAGAAAACAGGAGCCTCAATTTGGCCACGACTATCATTAGGAAAAATTACCGCGAAATGGCCTTAAGTTACCTTGATCATGAAATGCAATCACATCTTTTGTTATTGATAAAAAATTTTCCTTCGAACACAATCTTTTCAATTATTTGGTGAGCCTGTGTTGATTCACTCAAGAACTAGATTTTATTTTTCGTATTTTATAATAATAAATTTTTTGCTCAATCAAGAATTCGGATTTTTGCGCCTAGATCGACTGTATCGTACTATACGAAAAGAAATTTGTAATAAAAAATGATCTTGAGGTCTATGGTCCAAATAAAAGTAAAGGTTAATATAAAGATTCAAGATATTATCTGCAAGAGTGCAATTTTGTTGCTCAAGAGATTCTCGTCTTATTTTTAAATCATGCTAGAAGTGCAAAAGGCTATTTACCGTGAAAACATCCAAGGATAGCAAAAGAGTAAAAATGAAAACGCAAAAAAGTAAGAGGCTAGTTAAGCGTAAAAGATTGAAAGCAAATAAGAAATAAAAAGCAGCTTTGAAATCAGTTGCAATAGCATGGTTAGAAGACAATTTTCAGACAGAAAAAGGCAAACTGATGAAAAACCAAAATTGAGGACGAGCAAAAAGAAAAGACAAAAGGCAGATAATGAGATCGATGAGCGAAAATGTGTTAAAGTGTATACATTGAATTATATTAGATAATTTTCAATGCTGACTTATCGTTCCATGAAAAAACAATTGTTCATGAGAAGAAGAAAAAATATGAAAAGATAATAAGAAAAATTTTGCTTCTGTTGGTGGTGATGAATCCAAAAGAGCAACTAGTTTCTTCATGATGGAAAACAGTAAAACATAAAAAGTTCAACATGAAAACAGTTGTATTTGTTGGAACAAAAAGGTTTTCAAAAAAAAGTTTCGTAGGGAAAATGAAAAATTTTCAGCTCGATTCTAAATGACTCTCGTCATTCTCATTGCCTCATCCTCTGGAATAAAGATTTCAAGAATTGATGCCAAATTCCATAAAACACTTTCTTTTTTCATCTTTTGTCTTCCAACTTCTGAAAAACCCAACATTCGATCAATGTGATAGTCTAATCAGTTCTCTACGCATTGATTTTGACTTTCAACAGTTGACAAGTCGCAACAAATAATGAACTTTAACCATGCAATCAGATTCATTATCCATGAATATCATTGTTTAAATTAATGTAAACTTAATAGAAAACAAACTAATTACCATTTTTTTCGAAAGATAAGAGTAAAAGTAAAGAGAAGAATTTTTTCTATCTCTTTTCATTTTCTTTGTTTCACTTTCAGATAATCATTGTTATTAAACTCTTTGTACAATATCAGTTGAGCAAATGTTTCCCTTGATAACCTTATAATAATGTAACAATAAGATAATCCTCTTAACATTAAATAAAGAAAAGTAATGATAATAATGGGTTAAAAGGTACAATAGATTAAAAAGATAACGGAATTTGGTTTATTAATTTTTCTTTTCATAACCCAATGGAAAAAGTGTTTCAAGAAAAAAAAGTGTTGCACTTTTGTACCAATGTTCAAGTCTGGGTTTGCTCAAAATGAAGCCAACTTTGTTAGATTAACTCAACAATAGCATGATTAAGTTAACCTTGAAAAAGATTCTAGAATTGACACTCGATTAAAGAACAGTTTTGATTAAAATTTCAACCACCCTTGAGATTAGATAAGATTATAATAGAAAATGAGAAAAAGTTCATTACTTTATTAATAAGTTTCAGTAAACTCTCAGACGAAAATGTTGGAGTAAATTGACATTCGAGATGCTAAACCTACAAATCTCGATCTTTCATGAAGTCTAATATCAGTCTTTCATTAATTTATATGTCGTCTTGTCTAGAATCGATTGTCTGAGTAAAATTCAATCCGATCAAAGTCGATTGTCTAAATTGTCTGAAACTGGAATCCCACGATTTCGAGTCAACTTTGTGTGCATCTCAATCTTCATCAAGTACTCATTGAGTCTTGACTAAGATGTGGATTACTTTCATTGAGTTTTTTCTGTAAATTCCTCGATATTCGGCGATTATTCTGGTTTAGTAAGTTATTCTTCTTAAGTAAACTCAAGTAAATTCCAATAGAAGCACTGAATAACTTTGATTGAGCAATTGATCTCAAAGAATTTAAAGTATTTATTCTTAATTCGTCTCATCTCATGAATCACCAGCTTACTAGAATGGATAAAATTTAAAAAAAGCGAAACGAAAACAGTAAAAAATGTTCCACCAACAGATCATGGAAAGCGCCCTGATGGATCACTTTTCGTAACCCTTAGTAGTGCAAATAAGCAAAACTAAGCTATAACATTGAAAGTTGAACATTTTTCGAGTTTCTTTTATTTCATGTATAGTTTGAAAAATCTGAGTGTCTCTATTCAAAGTTATCAATTCTTTTTTGCTTCAAAATTCCAAGTGTTAACACTAGCATTTCATCTACTGCTTAACTCAGTTTAGAGTCAATCTTTATGCTTTAGTTTTTCATCGTCTCTAGTTTAAAATTGTCTTAAAACGTGGAAACGATGAGAAGGAAAATATAAATCGTCCAACATGTTACAGGAAAGAAATGCTCAACTGTCAACATGGAAAAAAGGGATTTCAATGCTTATTCTTTTGCATTACTTATTCCCTTTCCAAAGGATTGATATCTTTTCTGGGAAAGCTTCTCATTGCTTTCATGTTATCCTTTAGAAAAAAGAGAGAAAAAGAGAGAGATGAAACAAGACTGCAAGTATTACAATAATATCTTACAAGATTTGACAGGGAATCCCTGGGAGTGAATATAATTCTTGCTGGGAGTTGAGCGAAAGTAAAGGATGTGTAAAGGAAATGCGAACGTGAGAATCACTTAGAAAATGTAATATCTTCATTATTAAGCAGTCCAAGGGAAGAAGAAATAGCAAACTCTTTTGTCTTACAATCTTTTTATCTATTCAATTTTGTTCACCTGAAGAACTCAGCATGACCCTAAACTCAATAACTAAGTGTAGCGATAATTTATACAAAACCGATAAGCCAATGTTGGCCTTAGAATGAATTTTCACAAGTAAAAATCTGTCATTCACATTTCCCTTGAACAATTAATGATTTCAACTTTTTTCTTCTTCTTCGACTTGGACATTTCTGAAAATGTCCACACTGATTGACGTTGGCTCATTTGGAAATGGGAAAAGCACAAGAACAAGGTCAAGAAAATAAATGTTGACCGATTTAATAGATTATGAGAATCAACTCACTTGATGACTTTTTCCAACAAGGGCAAGAGTCAATTTAGATTGGCAATGATTAACTTATCAATTTGCTGATGAGTTTTAGTCTCTATTGTTGCCACCTCGAATTAAATGAGTAAAGACCCAAAAACTTGGAGTAAACAGTTTTTTTGTTTCTCTCACAATTGACATGATTATGACAAAATAGAGATGAACAAGTTAACAAGAAAAAAATGATAACGAAAAGAAATAAAAATGTTCACAACAATTGTTCCATATAAGAAGGAAAAATATATTAATTTATCATTTGATTGAAATGAAAAAGAATATCAAGAATGTGGAAATGGGAAGAAGAGAAAAAAGAGAAAATATTTTGACAAAGACGCAACTTTGCACAATCACAACAGTCAACTTTCATTTTCCCTCATTGCTCTCTAAGCTTTTCTTTTTTAATTACATTTCGCCATTTTTGCTTGTGCTTGTTGACACAAATTGATTGGCTCATTGGAACAATCAAAACATTTGTAAGTCGACTTGGATTCCAATGCAAGACAAAAAAAGATTTTCAACTTTTCCATTTATAATATTAATAGTTTAAAAGTCGAGCAAAGTAAAGTCTCGTAAGAGGCCGAGATGGAAGTCAACCTGATGCAGCAAGATGAGCCTCATTAGGTTCAACTATTGAGAAATCAAGTGTGAATAAAACTCTTTAATTGATGTGTTTATGTTGATGTAAAAAACTATTTTCCGTGATCAGTGATTAACAATTTATCAGTTGTAATGAAAGCAATTTGAATTCGAGTTGAACTGACTCTTTGCATCTTTAACAGGTTTTCGAGAAAAAAAGGTAATTTTGGTAATTGACCTTTTCTTCCATCAACATAATCATCGCTATTTTCATCTCTTTTTTTCCTTCTCTCTGTCTTCCTCTCGATGGACTCAGCAAAAACAACTTGCCTGATTGTCTTGAGTTCAACTTAGTTTCAATGGAACAATGTAGGATTACAATTACAATTGCTTTTTTTCTTTCATTCTCTTTACTTCTCTTCGTTTTGTTAACCAATTAGAAAGACAATTTGATGGATTGAAAGTCTGTTAATTAGCTGTCTGCATTTATCTGTTTCTTCCTTCAATTGATTCATTTCACAATTGAATCAATCCGCTATTTAATTTGGCCCTTCAACATGTATCCTAATCAACCTGTTAACCATGTAAACTTGAAAAGCCTTCACAAGAAGAAGCAAAAAACGAATAAAAAGAAAATGAAAAGTTAACCAATCAAATTTGACGCAATTTTGTTTGAGGTTTCAATTGCTTTTCAGAAATTCAACTTTATCTGACAAACATTTTGCTTACTTCATGTGATATGATTGTGTTCAATTTGGTTCAAATTGAAAGCGATAAATTGAATTGCAACTTCTCTTCTTTGTTTCTGTGGTTTGATAAACTGGTCATTATGAGAGAAACCAAAATGATTTGAAAACCTTATTTCTCTGGTTTCACTTTTCTTCACTCCTTTTTGTCTTTACCTAAAAAATCAACCATCAATGTTGAAAATGAAGTTAAAAGTCAACAACGCAAGAAACAGAATGAGACTCGAGGTACATCAGATGAAACAAGTTGAAGTCAAATGTTGATAACTTTGAAAATGTTGCGAAAAGAAAGAGAAAACACAAAGATTGGAAAAGGTGGAGAAGATGAAGAGAAGAGAAAAAAAGCTAAAATTCAAAGAGTAAATCAACCAATCGATAGTTGAACCTCATCTATTATTATAGCAATTGGTTTTGAAGTGAAAGACAAAGTGTCTCAAGAATCATGATAGAGGGAAGAGAGGATAAGTAAACTGGTAGCATAACAAGTAACTCGTCTAGTGTTGGAAGAAGATGGTAAAGAATAAAAAAGAGAAAAGAAAAACATTCTAAAGATGTTGATGATGAAGACGAATGAAAAGAAATGAAGAGAGATTTTCCTTTCCGATTGCAAATAAAAAATGATCATTGATCTTGAAAGTGTAACTTTTCTCACCTCAAGGCAAGCTTTAGTTTCAATTTCATCTTCAATTTAATCTTTTTTTTCTTCTCTCAATCGCACCAAATGAATAAATCAATTAGCGAAACGAGTCAACATTGCAATTATTCTTGACTTGACAGAAGTTCAACTTTGAAATGACAATCAGGAGTCGAATGATGACTTTTGATTTTTCCTCATTTTTACCTTTACTATTTATGACCATTTTAGAGACTTTTTTTTCTTCTTCTTTACCTCACTTCAAATCAATTTCACATTGCAACCTGACATGCATTCGGGTCATTAAAGGTCAATCAAGTGGCTCTAATAGACAGTCAATGAACATAACATTAGAAGTTCATTCAATGATCACTTTCATCATCATTTCAAGTAACATGCTTTTCTTCAATTTTTACTCTTCTTTCACATTCTTCCTCTTCTTCCTCCTCTTCATCTTCATCTTCATTACTCTTTACTCAATGTTGTTATCAAACTGACCAATGTTGAGCCACAACAATCTTGATCCACAACAAATAATCATTATTATCATTATTATTGCATTTAACTTGGAGTTTTCACTCCCAGTGATCATTGAATTTTCTTCTTCTTTTTTCTCTCTTTTCTTTAGCATCTTCGCTCTTTCTATCAAGTAATTGTTTCCATTTCAAGTAATAATGATTGTAGCCAATTGAAAAGGTAATTTTCTTCCTCTTCTTGTTATCTTTACTTTTTTTTATTTTCCATTCTTTCCTTTTTTTCTCAGCAAAATCAACACCAAATTGGCTGAAACTCTTTTTACTCGCCTTCTTTTCATTCTTCCTTTTCTTTCCTTTCCACCTTGATTATCTCATGGATTTAGACTGAAAATAAAGACAATTTTAAAGTTTGATTTCAATTGATATCAAAACACGAAATTGTTCATTCAATTATTTCCTAACTCGATAATGTTGAGAATAATTTCATTAAAGCTTTTTACACGATTCTCAACTCAACCAAATATTAATAAACAAGACATTGATTTGTACTTAAAACTCTTTTCCCCTTCAACAGAATAATCAAGCTGAAAGCTCATTATAATGATGAATCGAGCTCTTGTACATCAATATTTATCAGACGAATGATAGACTTTGGAATGAAAAGTTTTCGATAAAAAATGCATTTTCTTTCATGATTATTCTTGTTCATCTTGACATTCACTCTTTACTCGACTAGAAAGTCGAAGAAAAAGATGAAAAAGCAAAATATGTCAAAACTCGTTGATAATAATTTCTTTTTTTCAGTTGACTTGCCTTGAAGGCAGCAACAAGAAAAGAGCTGAATATGAACAAAAGTAAAAGTTACAAATGCAAAAGTACAAAAGGTGAAAAGGAAAGGAAAAATTTTTGTTTGATGACAAAAAGTTTTTCTTCTTAGAACTTTTTTTTCTTCATGTTGACTGAACAAGTATGTTTCATCGCACTTGTATAGATTATTGTGACTCTTTTGAATGTACAAGTGGCTAAGCAAACATTATGTTATCCAACCATTTGAACTTGAATCGTTGCATCAACTTTACTCTTGTGTAAAGTATTGCTTTGCGTCATTCGTTTATATAAAAAGAAGGTTTAGTTAATAAGAAAAGAGGAGCAAAAAAGCGAAGAAGAACTGATGTCGAAAAGGTTTTTGACTTTTTTCTTACCTGGATTAGTTGCTTTACTTTGCAGCATTTTGTGACTTGCTATGCTCAAGAATACCTGTGAACTTTTACCAACTCCATTTTGAGAATAAATGACAAAATTTGTACTCTCATTTGATGGTAACTCGGAAATGGCAATCTTAAAGTAAGGCTGTTCATCATTTACTCTAACAATTGGCGATGATAATGGTGATGATGAGGAAGACAACGAAGAGAGCGAAAGTTGTGAGGATGGCTGGGAGGGTAAATTATCTTGATCATGAATTTCAAGGAAATAAGTTTCTTTCCATGGACTTGATTTGCTTGGCTTTGAACACTCAATCAAATAACTGCTATCTGAAGAGTTTTCACGAAGATGACAGTTTTCCGGTGGATAAGGTAAGGCTAAAGAGGGAGAGACAGAAGAAAAGTGAATAACATTAGAACAAGTGAGAAAAGGTAAAAAGGCGACGAAAAATGATGAGCCCAGTTAAGAATAGAATGGATTCATGTTGAGAATGTTGAATGAAGAGAAAAGAAAATGTCTCAAGATTTCAAAAATAGCCTGTGCTCAAGGCAAAAATGCTCTTCGTTTGCTAATATAAATGAATGTCAAGGAATTGCCTTTTGCCTGAAAAAAGAAGAAAAAAATGATCCAAAAGGCCGAGAAGCATTCATTAAGCTCTGGGAGTGAAAAGTCCCAGAAGATATTCCTTCACAGTTTTCTGTTTACTTTTATCATTTGAGAAACAATAAGATGAGAAAATGGAAAAGTAATTAGAAAAAATGAAATTCCAAATTTTCAATGAATGTTGGAATAAAATTTAATAGAATTTTTACTCTTTTCTCGATTTCACTCCCAACATGGAGTGTTTTATGCACAATTTCATTTGGAGTTTATTTCTTTCGTTATCATGAATGTGATTAACTGATATTAATTGATGTTTTATTGTTTAGAAAAGAGAAAAAAATTAATTCGTTTGTTCTTCTCAGCACTGTTCAATGTTTCAGATTAATTTCGCCAGTTTCCCCTTTTCTCTACTTTTTCAACTTTTTGCCTTCATTTGATTTTCATTAATTTTTTTGCATTCATCCATTGAATGATATTTCCATTCATTGAACATTAATCAGAATAATTTCATGTTTATTTAATCGCTGAGAATAATTGATTGTCTGAATACAGAATTATTGTTATATCATCATTAACCATTATTTGTTAAGTTATTAGTAACATTATTTTCTCGTCATTTTTTCCCTTTTCAAATGAATGGAAAGAGAAAGAAGAGAAAAGTAAAAGGTAATCAATTTGGATGAGAATCAGAATGATGATCAAGTAAAAATAATGTTCAAGTTTCACTTCATTAACTATCAACATGATCAACAGAATTGATTCTTTTAGGATTGTCTAAAAGAAAAATGCCATTCCATTTGGATTACAATTTTTGCTTCATGTGATTATTGAAATTCTTCATTTCTTATCAGGATTCACCTTCAATTTTCATCAAAGAGCAAAAATGCTTCAAGGAAATTTCATAAAAGCATAATCAAGTTTTTTCTCTGAGACAAAATTCTGCAGAATTGTTCTCGAAACTTATCATTTTGTTTTGATTGAATAGTTTCAAGTCTAATGATTAAGATTGGAAACAAGATTGAATAAATGGATGGACAATTCGTTGGAAAAAAAACTCTTTATTCAATTCTCTTCTTTCTTCTGCTTCCCAGTTGATAAGAATAATAACCAATTAACTGGAAATGTTTTTGGATATAAATGATCAGATTATGGAACTTTGTTTTCCTTTCTTTCCTGAGGTTGACAAACTTTCATGTTTCAGTAATAAATGGCTAATAGTGATGTGCAAAGCGTAATTGTCTTGTTGAACAGAAGCAGAGACCATTCAAAGATGGTAATGATAAATGACGATCAAAGTGTAAAGTGAAGTCAACTTTGCGTTAAATAAATTAGCCAATTAGCAAAGCTGTCCAGTTTCAATGAAATTTAATCAAATTAAAAGACAAACTCGACGAAGATTCAAAAGGGAAAAAACTTTCGACTTTAAGAAAAGATCTTTTAGAAATACTTTTGCCTAAAAATTCAAGAAATATCAAGAAAATTGACATTCTTAACATAAATTTTAATTTCTATTCGAGCAACTTTGATTCAACTTCGATTCTGAACTTAAATGGAAACTCAAATGTAAACGAGAAAGGAAAAGTTGGAAAAATTCGAAAAAAAACCAATTTCGAACTAAAAATTTCTGCTTCTTAATGCTTTTCTTTCTGCTTTACATTGAGTTTGATTCGATTCTGATATTTGAATAATGTGTAAAAGTAATGCTTTAAGTCTGTCTTTAATCGCATCTTACGGTTTATAGCTTAAACTAGACTTGTTTAATGAAGCATTTCAATTATTTTTTTAGTTCCTTTCATTTTCCATTGAATTGACTGAGTTTAAAATTTGAAAATTACAAGTTCTTCTAAGTTTGACAGAAAATGTTTTTTCTTTCTTTACTCAAATATGCTTCTACTTTTTACTCATTAAAGCTATTAATGTAAACTACTGAATATGATTTCGTGTGTTAAAGCTCATTATACCTTAGAACTGTTTTACCCTGAAGGTTAAAATGATGATTAAATTATTTGTGAACAAAATTGCTTCAAGCGCAAAGTGTAAAAAGCAGCAAGAAAAGTTTCATTCAAAAAGCTCTTTCATTAATAATAAAGGAATGAAAAATTTAGCGAACAAAAAATGACACTAAAAATGTATTGATCATGAAAGGAAGGGAAATGGTTCAAGTTTATAGTCAGCAAAAGCAGCAGCCAAATAGATTGATGCAAGTTTAATGATGTAAATTTAACTTCAAGTTAAACATTGAAAAAAATATTGAAGAGCTTGAAACAAGTGAAACTTGAGAAAACGGCCAAAATTGAAACAAAGACGAAAATTTTGATGCAATAAAAACTGAGCATCCAATGTAGTTGCCATGAAACGACCATGGAACATTTTCTCTTTTCTCTTGAATTAAACTTCTTTTTTCCAATTTACGCAGTCATTCAGATGCAAGAGCAAGTTTAATGCATGATAATTTACAACCAAATTTTGTGCTTGATGCAAAAATGAAATGCTTGGTTATAATAGGTTTCATCAAATTCCCTGTTGATACATTTTTTGTCGAGTCTTCTGCTAATTCCAATCAAATTATCGTCTTTAAACTTTACTCATGCAATTGGGTTGAAATGGAAGAGAAGAAAAAGTTGAAAAGTCCTTTTAACCGATAATCTTTTAAGAGGCTCGTAAATTTGAAAATTCAACAGAAGAAATCCTTTTCTCTTCTGCTAATGTTTCAATTCACTCATCTTCATCTTGAACAGTTTCCTGTTCATTTCATTCTAAAAGTGAATCAAATAGAGGAAAAGTTTCAAACTTGAATTGAAACAAAAGGCAAATGTAAATAAAGATTAAGCTGTAAAAAAGAAAAGAGGAAAAGTCGACTTTGGGAGAATGTGGTTTCATCATCAGCTCAATTGATGCTAATTGATTTTTCATTTTTATGTTGAAACATATTCTCAAGTTTGCCAACAAATTTATGGCTCAACTCGTCAACTCATTTCCATGTTGAATGATGCTGCTTTTGGTCTTTGATTTTGTTTGTATTATTAATAGATTGTCTGTCGGCTGCAGAAGCAATTGATCAAAATTGATTGATTCAATGCATGACTTTCTTTTAATCACAAGTCACCAAAGTATTAAAGATGCAACAAAAGTGATACATTGATAAACAGTGAGAAACATGGAAAGAGTAACCAGGAAAGAATCGAGAAAAGATTGGGTTAATAAATGCTAGAATGAGAAGAGATAAGGTGAAATTGGAACGAAAGGTAAGATTGTTGCTGGAGATTTGAGATGGAAGAATGAGAAAAGATGAAAAGCCGAGAATCAGTGAACCATTAATGCAATATGGTTTATTGATGTTCTGATTACTTTCTACTTTTGATGCGTAAATTTTTCACCCAAAATCAAGGTGCACCTCAATATTGGTCCATTATTTATTCAGAGAGGAAAACAGTGAAAACTGAAATAAAAATCGAACCAGAAAAATGAATGAAAAGAAATTTTTCTCGTATAAATAAAGACTTCGAATGCGCTTTCAACTTGTTTTGACAATTTTATGTTTTCCGACGAATTTTGCTGACGATAAACTTGGAATCGAATTGAATAGAAGTTATTTTTAGATGAAGCGCTTTGCTGGTTAAAATAAAATTAAAGTCTAATTTGCTATTGATTCCATTATATTTTTGCAAATGATTTTCTCTGTGAGATTGAAATTTTCGAAGCAACTAATGATGACAATTGTAAATAATTAAAATGGACAAAGTTTTTCAATTCAACTTTGTATTTACTTAGACTGAACAAACAATATTACCAGAGACGTTGACACAACCACCAAAGGTAAATACCATTTTCCTCTTATTTTCATTTCACTTTCACCAAAAGTTTATCAAAATAAACTTTATCCTATTCTTTCCATAATCAGATTGAGTTGTAAAACCAATTCAATCAATTGAAATATTTGAATCTTGTTTTCTCATTCAAACATCTTTGCTTCAAGAAAAAAGACGAAAGCTGATCAATTGTAAAGGAATGAATTGAATGGCTAAAAATTGAGAAATGAATTTTACGAAAGAAGCAACGGTTTGGGTCAACAAAAGGTTACCTAAGACTAAAGGTTACTCAGGCTTGAGAGACGTTGCCCTTCAAGTTGCTCATGGAACCATTGCTGGTAACATTTCTGTAACATTTACCATTCTGTTTGGAGAAAGCTGGAAAATCTCTGGATTTCCTTAATGATCCAAATATGCAAGTTCATGTAACTTGTAGATTGGAAGAAAGAAACTGATGAAATTGCAAAATAAAACAATTAATCATGGTTGGTGTGATATTGTGTCTAACAAGATAATCATCATCACCACCAGAAACTATGAATTATTTTACATGGAACATGGAAATGAGTGAAAAAAAGATGAAAAGGATTACCAATTTAAACATTGTTACACATCCACCCACATGATAATCGCATGAAACTGAACACAAAAAATAGAAGTCATAAAATGCAAGGTTGACTTGTTTAGCTGTTTGCCTTTTTTGTACACTAAATATTATTTCTTAATGATAATCCTTGCTCAGAAGCCAACGAAGATGGTAAAGTTGCAAGATGATGCAAATTATTACGAACCATGCATATGTATATTATTGTTGTTAAGAATGAAAAAGAATGGAGAAAAAGTGCAATGAAAGAAAAAAACAAAAAAATTTACTTCTTTGCCTGTTGATGGGTTTTCCATGCTAATGAACCATTACACATCTTCATGCGTTCCCATCAGCCTTCATCCTCAACGGATTGAGTTTCCTAACCATAAACATTTGAACACAAAATAACCCATCAAAGCTCAATGATGATAATGATGCTCATCATTATGATTATATTAGCAAGAAGTAAAGGTGAAAAAAGAGGAAAAAATTGATATTCAGAAATGTATCTAAATAGAGTTGAGAAATTTTCTCCAAAAAATTCTCTCAAATTCAAGCAATGAAAAATTGAAGCTCATACAGAGCTGATATTGACTAATGAACTTGATGAAATTTATCACGAAAAAGAAGTGACAAAATGTTCAAATGAATTTCGAAAACCATTTCAAAGACAATTTGGAAGACACAAAACACGAAAAGTGGAAAAGTCCAACCTTTTCACCATTTCTGCATCAACTTTGTATCAATCGTCAAAATAATTTTAATGTTGTTCGTTCGGATCGACTTCTGATTAATCCAGTCTGTAAATGGATTTTCATTGAATTTTTAAAGAGGACTTGAAAGTTCTATTGATATTTTTAGACAAAATTTTTCGATTAACTCGTCAACTGTCACAATCAACAAATGCTAGCAAAGTTCTGATTGTTATTCTCAGCATTAGAAAAATTAATTTGATATTCTGTTGAAACTTGATCTCAAGTGTTTTGTTATTAATTTTTGCCGGCATTTTAATTTTCCTTCTCGAGGTAAATTGAATCACAACAACAGACCAGACAGTTCAAGTTTAACTAAATTAGTTTATTAATAACATTAATCAATAAAGCTTAATGTCAATTTGACTTTACCATGCAAAGGCATGAAAAAGCATTTCCCTTAAACCTCTATCTAAATAAAACTTTGATGAGTTGCAAATTGAATGAAAAGCAAAAGTATTTTTGTCTTTTCAACCTTCGAGTGTTTAAATGTATAATTAAATGATAATAGTTTTGAAAGTTAAAATTGAAATGCAAAAGCTAATTAATGAGACTAATTAATGAACTGGAAAGACCAAAATCATAGAGGAAAAGTTGATTCTCCTGCATTTTGTCCCTTCGCCCATTCTGATTACTGATTTATCACTCAGATTAAAATGGTGAATAAACACTTTTGGGAATAGTTCAAGTTTACAAATTCGTTTTTAACTTTTTTTCTCCAAAAGAGAAAAGTTTACCCAAAAAAATATGTTGAAACCACCTCGGGTCATTTGTCAGTGTTACCATGAGTTGTGAAGAGAAAATGAAATTAAACAATATTCCACTTTGGATATTAACCGAAAGAGGTTCAAGTTTATCCTCGATATTAATTAAAGTATAATATTATTCTGATCGAAAATGAGAAAATGCTAAAAATCGAAAATTTATTTGAATCGATATTCTGTTTTATAAACTTTTATTCATTTCTTTTCAGTGGAAACATTAATAATGAAAAGGAAATTCAAAGTTTGGAACATCATGGAAAAGATATTTTCCTTCGATGAAATGCTCAAAAGTCACTGATGGGATAAACAAATCCCAGTAAAATGTTTGTAAATTTAAATTCTTTGTTAAAGATTAGGAAGAAACAGAAAGAAACTTGAAAAGGATTTAAAATTTGATTTATGTTATTGTTAGTGTTCAGTTTTGCTAAACCTTTTGTTATTGAAATTTCACCAAATATGAGAAAATTTCTTTTTCTTTTCATCCATTTTTGTTTCAAAGATTTGTTTCCAGATTGACTTTGAAACGTATCAATAACACTTTTAAAATGGGTCAAGGTTTAGAGTCGAAAAGTGACTTATCAATTGTTTCATTTTTTGATGTTCCGTTTAGGCTTGTTTCTCCATTAGTTTGGCAACTCAAAGGAACGCAATGAAAAATGTATAAACTCGATTTGAGCCTCATGAAGAGTTAATAGTTTGGTTAATATTTAGTTGAACAGTAAGGTAATAAATGATATAAAAGGTGATCAATTTCATTCCTTCATTTCACCACTTTTATCCTTAAAAGTTTTTCCCTTTCATTTCTCATCATATTTTAATTTGGAAGAGAAAACTTTTAAACATTTATTTCGCAGTTTCACCAAAATGACTTATGATCATGATGAAGATGGAAAGAAGAATGATTGCTCAAAATGTTGACATGAAAAGACGAATTGCTTTTCTACAAATTTGGAAATGAAATAGAATGGAATTGCTCTCATTCGGAAAACTTATCATTCTCTATTTACTCCATTGACATTTCATGTTGAAATCTTGAAAACATTGTTCAGCCTTTGAAAAGTTTATTACAAGTTTAATTACCTGTGGAAGGTTTAACTTGAAATTGACATTGATTTGGTTGTTTCACATTTAAACCTTTATCCAAGCCACAAATGAGTAAACCGTAATCGCTTGATGAGTTCACTTTGTATTGAATCACTTTATTCCGTGTAAACTGTTTAACTGGTGAAATTGATGTTGAGGTTAAAGTTGATTGGGATTTTATAGCACTTGATTCACTTTCCAAATGGGAAGCAAGGAATTTCCACCAAAAGATGGTCGCATTGGTCACTCGTGGGTCAATGTTGCAAGATATGTTGACAGTTTCACCCATTGGAACCTCATAAATCACCTTTGAATCCAATTCCGTGCAAGTTGGTTCATCTTTCAACAGAAATTTGCAAACGAAAAGGAAAAGAGTAGAAAAGCAAAAGAATAAATCAGTCAAGAACTTTCATTTTTACGATCAAACGCCAATGCATTTCTGCGAGTTCGCCTTATGAATCGTTTCATCAAGAACTATGTTAAAATGATTCGACAAAACATTTGTTTAAACTTACAGTGAACTTTGAGGTCGATCGGGTTACTTTTACCGGTTCCTTCCGAGTTTTTGGCTAAACACTCGTAACTTCCAGCTTGACTGGTTGAACTAATGTTGATGGTTAAAGTTGAGTTTTCAATCGCAATACCTGTGAGAAGGAAAAGAATGGAATTTTAAAGTTTTTGATAGAAAAATTATTCTCACAGTTGAGTGAAATGCGCTTGGAAAATTAATTCAGAGATGAATGTGGGAATTATTTTGCTGTTTCAAATGTGACAAGCAAGAGTAAACACTTTCACTTCAATATCACATTTCGTTTACAGTAAACACTCAAGGCTACTCTTGAGGCTAAACAATTGCTGGTTACCGTTTGGACTGATAAATAAATCGGAATAATCAATAATTTCATTTCTCTTTTTACTTGCTATTTATCATGTTTTTTGTTTCCAATGCAAACAATCATTTTCAAACTGAGAATAATCATAATCTGACTTGGAACTCGAGTTTTTTCCTCTTCAGTGTGATTAATTAAAGAATGAATTGAACATGAAAAATGAGAAAAATATTTATTCTAAACATTGGCAATGGAACATTTCATTGAATTTTTTCAACATTTTTTCGATTCTCATTTCAAAATGGAAACTTTTGTTTTCGAATTTCAGACAAAATTTTGAAATTTTCTTTGATGAAAACTATTATCATGGATATTGCTTGAAATGTAAAAATATTTCTTGTGATCAAGTAACAAGGAAAAGTGCATTGTTCAATAAACTGTAAACAGGTAAAAAAGAGAAGGAAAGGAAAAGGAAAATAAACGAAATATTATTTCTTCTAAAAAGTGGAATAATATTTTCTCTTGAATGATATGATCAAAAGACAAACTAAAAGTCAAACTAAATGTCAAATAATATGACAAAACCATAAAGTTTTGTTTCTTTACTTAGAGATGGGATGATAAGCGATATTACAATAATAATAGCGATATAAAAATGTTGAATTGTTGAAAGGTGATAAAGCAAAGCTTACAAAGAAAAATGTTAACAATTCAAGTTGAAATAAAGTTTTGCTTTGTTTCCTTTTTTAATACCTGTTAGTCAAAAGTAAAAGAAACTCGTTTAATCAAATTTGACCGACAATTCTCAGTTGGTTATGGAAATGTTGCCAGAAAGGTTTCCAAAACTAAAGCAATATAATGGAAAATAAAATGAAAGTAAAAGAGCATTTTTTGTCGAGCAAATTAACTCGTCTCTTAATTGCTTGGCAAAGATTTTCCGGAAAAACAAAATACAATTAGTCGACGCTCGACTATCCATTATATTAATAAATTGAAGTAGCAACACGAGTCGAAACTTTGTGTACAAAAGCAACGAAACCTAAGACTTGAAAGTCAATTCCAAGCGAGACTAAAGGTTGACTTAAACCCACACTAATTGTATAACAATAACATTCTAGAACGGAAATGTTGAGTTGTAAATAGAGATTGAAATGGAACTCTAAAACCCACTCTTTTTGAGGGGAATTTAATTAGGTTTCAATGAAGAGCCGAGATAGAAATAAAACTTTATCATTGGCTTGGAGTAAAAAACTTTACAGAAAAGAAAGAAACTTGAAAATTCCAATTGAGATTTTCTGCAACTGAACGCATTTGACATGAGGAATGAATAAAAATTTTCTTAAAACTGAAAATCTTTTTTTCTTTCAAGGTTTAAATTAAAAAACTTGGAGTTGATAATCCTCAAAATTCAATATCAATAAACGACTAGAATAAGCGTAATAAAAGCAATGATTAAGGACAATGCATTTATCTGTTAATCCTTATAACGTAAAGTTCCTTCTGTCATTTATTGCGTTTCAACATGTCAAAAGGCTAACACAAAATGTCTCTAAATGTTTGATGAGAGGAATATGAATAATATCAAAATTGAAATTATTGCAAATTCTTTTGATAGAAAAACGAGAAAAGTTCCAAGAGTCCGAATATTTCATGTTCAATTGAAAAGAATTTCCACTTTTTTCCAACTTTTCTCCATGATTGAATTTCTTTCAATTGAGTCGCGTTTTCTCGAGTCACACAATTTTCTTACCAACTTGTTTTGATAAATTACAATCGATTACTCATTACAACGCCTTTACTGAAAAACTTTTTTCTCCAGCTTTGAATATGTTCTTCTAAACGGCAAAATTTTTCCAAAAAAGCAATCTATCTGAATCATTTTCTTCTTCTTTTCACATTCAGAGCAACTATTTTAATCTATTCAGATGAGCAAAAAGTCAACGAAAGTAAAAGTTTTCTTCATCAATTTCATTTGATTCTTTAGTCAAACAATTTTGTTCATTCACTCACAATTCACATTGACTATCGAGTCATGTTTAATCTGAAATTATTGTTTCTTAAATGGTTCGAGTGAATCAATGAATAAAGATAAGGAAAACAATTGCTCAATTAAATGTTAACCAAATTAAATTTTCACTCATTTTCATTCCATTGAATCAACTTTGCCTATTCTTTATCTTTCCATCCAAGTAACTCAATTTCAAGCTCAACTAATATTTTACCTTTTCCTCTTTTCCCTCTTATCATCACTTCATTTCTATTCACAAATCAATTGAAGAGTAAAAATGAAGTCAATTTTTTCTTTGATTTGTCAATTCAAAAGAGTTATCTTTCATGATTTATTCCAATTTTCCCTTTTTTCCATTCCTCAGTAAAATTTCATTATTTTTACGGGAGAAAATATTTTCTCTTCTTTTCATCATGAATTCTTATTTACAAATGGAAAAGAGGAGAAAAAAAATTCGACTAGACTTTTCAAGCTGTATATTGTTCTTATTATTGTGATTATGATCATTTTATCTTTACATTCATTTCCAATTTTCTTTACCTTAACATCTTCATCTTATAGAGATTCTCGTCACAACAAGGAAGAAAAGAGGAAAAAACAAAAAAATCTAATAGCAAAGTTGAACAAGTAAAGAAAGGTACAGGAAGAAGAAAAGAAAATCACATTTCTTTTTCACTTGTTTTTCTCTTCTTCTTAAAACATCTTCATCTTGTTC
This sequence comes from Tetranychus urticae, assembly GCF_000239435.1. The sequence goes on from NW_015449938.1 coordinate 436,906, forward strand.
TTTGTTTACTCATTGTTGTTCATCTGAAACTTGAACTTTCGTCACCTTTTACCTAAACATGAAACACTTTCTTCTGTTGTCCGTTCATTCATCTTGGATCAAACAGCAAGTTGACAGAAGAGACGAAAATTCCCTCTCTTTATCCACTCGAGTTCTAATTGTGCCAACTCAGCATTTATTCATCACAAGGAGTAACAAAAGTGAATCAAGTGAATAAAGTGAATCCTCAAACGAAGTTCATCTAAAAGCATGTTGATTGTGGTCATGACTTTCCGATTAAGAATGTCTTGAATGTAAAAGAGGCAACGAAGAAATTTTGAAAAGTACAATTTTCTTTTCTTACTTGCTACGAAAAGTAAATTACTTTTGAAGAGATTATTTTTTACTACATTAACTACATATTTACTTTATCATGTATGAATTTTTGTTTACCATTAATAGTAATATCAACCAATAATAAGAATAAAAAATTGTCTCTTATTTACTATAATTTCCTTTCTCCAAGTAAAGACAAAACTTGAAACCTCAATTCCAACTCCCTGTTCAACTCCCAGTGCAACTCCCAGTCTAACCTCCCAGTCAAAGTTAGCGTAAAACTCCCAGTTCTAAGCAATAGTTTTGCTCTTTTCTCTGTGTGATCAATCTTTTTTTTCCTTGCTCCAACTTTGTCTTGCCTCAATTCTTGAATTGCTTTACTTTGGTTATCAAAAAACTTTTCATTTTGCGTAAAGTTAAAGTGAAGACAAAATGAAATCCATTTATTGGTTAAACATACAAAATAGAAATGTGGTTGAGGGTAAATATTAGATTGCAAGGAATGTGAGAATTGTTGAAATAGAAGAGGACGATAAAGAGAAGATAAAAAAAGAGTTTTCTTTCGTTTTCTCATTTCACTGCCGTTACTTTTTTTTCATGTTACTTTTAGTTTTGATATATGCTGGAAAAACAAAGGCAACATTAGATAAGCAAAAGGCTTTGAATTAAAGGGAAGGAAATGGAGAAGAAGATTAATGCTCAAAGTGTAGAGGGTTAAGACTGGGAGTGAAGAGTGAACAGCATGAAACATGTTTGAGTTTCAAGTTGACTTTTTTTTTATTTCCTTTGCTACTTTGTTTCAGTTAACCATTTCATTTCTTTTTTACTCTCACCTTTGATGGTTTTTTGAATATTTTCCCTTTTCTTTCTTATAAATTATTCCCAATCATATGGAATGGAGTGAATAATGAAAAAGCCAAGATTATCTCATATAAAAGGGTTACGTTTCGAATTTTTCTTTTTCAAATTTTTTCGCTTAGCAAATGATCTTTTTATAGTCATGCCATTCCATCATGTCATACCATTCAACAACCACCATTTCATCTGTTTACCACAAGAGAGTTCAGTTCAAATAACACAACTGGCTTTGCTTCCATGATGATAGTAGAGTAGCGTTATAATTGGATGAAAGTTGGTAAGGATTATTATTTAACTGAATTTAGAATATTGATCCGTTTATAAGGGAATTTCCGAGTCTTTAACCCTGGATTATATTTTCATCATGAATTTTCAATTATTATAAATGTTAATAACTTTGCAAGATGTGAAAACTTGAAAATAACGAGCTTATCCAGCAAAAGATTTTCATGATGTTAATGGAATTTTTCAAAAATTTTCTATTAATTGGTTTGATTCTGCAATTTATCTCGTCAGATGATGCTAAATTAAGGTTCAAATTTGAATTCCTTAGTTTATCGCTCAAGGCGAGAAAATATTCAATTTAATTTCTAATTTAATCTAATTTTACATTTCAAGTTTGTTTTTAGGAAAACAGAATGAATGAACTTTACTTCTCTTCTAGATGATTATTTAATCTCACGTCTTGTCTGAGCCTTATTGGGCGGAAATGCCTGCAAGTTTGAAAGTGTGGAAAAATGATACAAAAAATCTCAATATCATTTACCCTGACAAGAAAAGATAATAGCTTCTGTTCTTCCTCAACTTTGACGCTTTCCCTTTGGCTTAACTTTTAACTTATCATACTTTGTCATCATGTGGAGCTCAGTACAAAATAGTTATCAAGATTAAGGATTTTCATTCTCCTCCACATGAGAAGCAAGTAAATTTTCACTCCTTGATGCTATTGTATTAAAGCATACTTTCAATGTTTAGGTGAAAATCGAGCGAGAAAAAAATGATTGAAGATGAGAAAAACTTTCTCGAAAATTTCATTCTATGGTTCAAAGCAGATTCAACTTGGTAACGAATCAGAAGCGATGAAAAAAGTAAGTTAAGGCAAACAAATTTCGTATGGATCCATTGATGAGTGATTTAAATATTTCCGACTTCAAAGTTGGTATATTGGCGCGTTGGGATTATCTGACAAAACTTGATGAGGCTAAAAACAAATCTTCTCACTGAAGGGCATTTCCAGTTTCGAAGCTTGGAATCACTAGACGAATTTCATGATAACTCAAAGCGTTTTCTTTTTTTTTTCAATATTTTTCTTTCGTTTTTTGCTCATTTAATCGCAATATCTCGATAAATACATTTATGTTTCACATTTACATGAGTTGGAAAAGAGAAGCGAGTTCAACAAATATTGTATGTTTTGATAAGTGAACTCAAACGGTGCATAAGGAGAAAATTTTTCAACCAGAAAACAAAAAGTTGGTAACAAGAACAGAAAAATGGCAAAACTAACTGGATAAAAGGTTAACAATTACTTTTCTGGTAAAGAATATGAAGAGTTGTAACAGAGAGAGAAAAAGCGAAAAGATAAATTCTGTGATTCTGTGATTCTTTGATCATCTTCAATCTCTATCCTTTTTCTTCTTGTGATGCTCTTCTCCCTGTTCAAACCTTTCATGGACTGTGAATAATAATATTGGTAAAAAATGCATGTTTACTCATGTGAATTGCCATTCTTTCAAATTTATTTTTCGACTCTAAACTTTTCCATCATTTCTTTCTCCCTTAATCATCATCATCATCATCATCTTCTTCATGCAACTTTTCCTTGTCTTTTATGAATAACTCGATGCAACTCTACTCACGATGATTCCATCTTCATGTACCTTCTCAAGCGTATTTGCTTTTCCACTGTCAGATAAACTTGCTTCCCTTTCTCCATGAAAAAACTTTAAAAAATTGTTTCATTTTGCCTGTAAATTTATTCAACAAAAGGTTGTCCAAATGAAAGGTCAATCCAAATAAAAGGGTTTTTGCTGTTCCCTTGCATTAGACGGTATTTATCAACATTAACATCAATATTGACGTTACTTTGGGTCAATTTTTTCTCTTCTCTACACTTCAACTTATCTTTTCTACATAAAACTTTGCAACTTTTTCTCAATGTAAAATCTTTCATCCATTCAATTTCATAGACTCATTCCACTACTTTACATTATTTACTGTAGACAAGTTTTGCATTCTACTTCAGAATTCAATCGAAAAAAGAGTGAAGAAAAAATAATTCCATGAATCATTCCAGATAACTTTCTCTTTTTTTCTTCTTTTCCCTCAAATTCTATCTAATTTTCTTGAAACTGATTTATTTCACCAATAGTCTAATTTTTCTTATCAAAATCCAATACTTGGATTGATTTTGCATTCGTGTGCAGATGACATGCTGATAAATCAAACGGGAAGGCATGAAATGTAAAGATGGAAAGAAAAGGTGAAAATGGATTGAGTTTCATGAAAGATTCTTGAAATTCTCACATTCAATGTTGAATAAAATTTACTGTACATTGTATTCTTTCATCTATCTCAGTGTCATCTTCAAATCAATTTCATTTTCAAAACTCTTATCCATTCCAATTAGATGGGTTTAACTCGGAATTGCAAGTTTGTAAAAGGAAGAAATCTGATTAAATTTATTTCTTCCAAAATACAACTTCTATTCTAGCGTTTCAAAGATACTTTCGAAAATAAAGCATTCTATACAAAATCACCGAAGTCACTAAGAATCGAGAACTTCATTACATTCAAAAGAAAATTCAAACCAAGAAAATTGCCGAAAATATCATGAGCAAGAATTTCCAAGAAATTTTGACTTTCCTTCAAACTGAAGCTCCAAGTTTTGCAGAAACTTGTGAGAGAAAAAAAATTAAAAATTTATCAAACGAAAAACAAAAAAGCCAGAAATATTAAAGAGCTCATAATTTACTCGCCTTTTGAGCATTTTTCATCCAAATAAAAACTCGTTCAGTCAAGTTATAAGATGTTTCAAGATGTTTACTCATTTTTTAAGAAAATTTTGCACAAAAATAACAAAATACTTTTAAACTTTCTAGTGAAACTTAGACTAAATTTTTGTCCAATTTATTATTTTCTATTGGAATCTTGATGCGTTTCAGCTCTTCATCGAGTTTCGACTCTAAGTTGACTCAGAATATTGACTGAAACAGGAATTATCAAGTATCGTTATCCGTTAAACATGAACGGTAAATACTCATGGTAATAATTATATCGATCAGAGTAAAGAGTAAAAAATGTTTATAAATAATGTAGATAAAAAAAGAGCAAGTAAAGCATAAAGTTAAGTGTCTGTCAATGTAAAGGATGAGAGTTCAAGTAATTTAATGACTTGAATGAGCTATAATCAAATTAAATTGACTCTATCATTAACCATTTCCGATTTAATATATTATCTTTTCAAAACACTAAACAGCAACGATCAAAATAAAAAAAAGAACGAACGCAAAGAGAAGAAGAAAAAACAAATAAATAACAAGAGCGAAGAGGAAAAAAGTTGCAACGTTGAAAGCTGGTAAAGTGATTGAGAATCGAGTTAAGAGTGAGAATCAAGTTTGCCAATCTCGAGTGAAGAGCAATAAAGATACATCAGTAGTTTGATCAAGAATAAAAATTGTGTGATGATTATTAATAAAAATATAATGATATAACAAGCAATATCCAAGAGGACGGATTGGATGGGGAATAATGGGATCAGATGAGAATGGGAAGACGAAGAAAAGTGTATAAAATGCAAAGTGAGCAGAAAAGCGTTTTTATATCAATAATGAAGAGACGTAAAATGATGATGAAAAAAGGGAAGGAAGAAGAAAGTAAATGATGAGTTGTTAAGAGGAAGGATAAGAAAGTGTATTTAGTTAAAGATATTTGCTTCTTTCGTCTCTTACCTTTGGAAGTATCGGATTTCATAATTTCATTATTGAATAACCAATGGATCTCAGTTACATTTGGATTCGCTTTGATATCACATTTCATTTTAATTTGACTAAAGATAACCGCTTCTTGATTTTCACCGGTTAAATTCAAGGCAACTTTTGGTTGAACTGGAAAAGAAGGGAAAAAATGGTAAAATTGTTTTTTTCGTTCTGTTTGAGGTGGACTTGAAATTGACATTTACAAAATTGAATGATGAAATATGGCTCATTTGGTTTACTCCTGAGTTTAGTTTCATAATATGCAGGGTAAAGGAAAACATTTTATTTGTTTAGACAAAGGAAATTTAATATTGCAAAATTTTTTAGAAGCTCATATGTTTAGAGTTAACTGTTTGGTGAAGCTTGAAGTTTTATTGAGTGCTGTTTTGAAATAAGTAGGTAAGTTTTCAATAATCGTGATAATGGGATGGAATGCGAAAATTTACAAAGTTAAAAGCGAAGTCATCATGGAGCAATTATCATGGCTTAGTGGCACTCTAATTACAAATAATTAATCAATGATAGCGTAATATTTGGAGATGTGGGTAATCATAATTTTCATGAAAGAAAAATATTCCTGTTTCAAAGTAAATAAGCCCGAATCAAATAAAGCTCCGAGGCAAGAAATATTGAGAAATATTCCATCTGGACAAGTTAAATTGAGATAACACGAAATTGTAATAAATGATTTCAGAATTTTTATCATAGTTTTCTCTCATAAGTTAGAATATGGAATTCTCTGTAAAATATCGCTCTTAATTTCATTGCCAGTTGATCTCAATAGAGAACGATTGCCTTTTGAAGTTGGTTGCATATCGAATTTTGATCGGCTATCTTTTATTGTCCATGAATAGTACAAGAACTGATAGAATAGGAATTGAGATTCTTTTATTCTACTAACAAGCGTAAGGTGAAATGTTGAGGTGAAAACAAATGATGAGATGTTAGACACTTTGCATGCACCCTTTTGTGCTGTTGTGTATGTTACATGAATATTACTAACCTGATTACCGGCAACATTTATTGGGTGATGGCAAAAGAAAAGTAAAAAAAGGGATTATCGATAATAATTTGCTTTTCTCATTATTGCGATCAAGTTGAATGTTAATGTTTCCATGAGACCAATTCAAATAGATTGAGGGAAAAAGGCGAAAAAAACAAACTAAAGGAAAGTCTACAAATGATCATTAATGATGATAGTTAATTTACTTTGTATTGATGTTGATTAACAATGAAAGGTTAACATGGATTTGATTGGATGTTTTCATTTTCGTTGTTTACTCTTGCTGGTAAATGTTTGGACTCGAATAATAGAGTAAAGATTATCATGGCTAGTAAAAAGCAGAGAGGAAAGGGAATGGATAAACATTAAGCCAAGATATTGGCCAAAGAGTCAATCATGGGAATTGTTTTGCAAATCAAAGTCACTTGAAATGGCATAAAATAATGATTAATCTCAGCGAGTGACATTTAAATCGTTGCCTTGGTTTGCAAAGTTTATTAAAAGTTTGCCTAAAAGCTAAAGGAATAAATTGTCGGACAAAATTAGAATTAAATTGAATAACATTCAACTGTTTGCTCAAGGTAAATGGTAAAAGTGAAAGTATTAACCAATGGTTGGTAAGTCTAGAGTAAATATTTAGCAAGAAAGAGACAAAATTTCAATTTCGACCAACTTTACCTGTTTCAATTCATCAACTCGCCTTGAACTTGGACGAGAAAAAAGTCATTACAGGGATTGATAACAGCCACTATAACCAATCCCTGTAATGAGCAACACTTAACTAACAGTTTCCATCGATTTTGTCCTAATCTTTCAGTGCAATTTTATCAACTCGAGAAAATGTCGATTTTTTCGTGCTTCGAGTTGATTTTTCTTGATATCATGAATTGCCGACACTTGTTGTTGATTCGACTTTACTGTATCGACTCTTTTTTATGTTCATTATGGCTTAGCATAATTGACGAGCAATTAAACAAATAATTGATGAAACAGTTTATTGATGAGGATGCAAAAACGAAAAACCAAATGTTGCTTTAACATGATTAAATTGAACAACACACTTAATACTTCTATTTATAAAGAAAGTCTAAAAGTTTTGTGCAAATTCAATTACAGAATTTTTTTCTTCTTCTAATGTTTTAAAACTCTAGTCAAAACTCCTGCTTTTCCCATGTTTACAACATTGTTCTCTAATGAGACTAGCAAAATCCACTTTTACTCCTTTACCTCTTTACAATCATTTGTCATCAATTGAATTAAACAAATTATCCTTAATAGATCATGTCTATAAATACCTAACTCTTGAAAGACTGAGTAAAGTAAAGGAGAAAAAAAATGTTCAGAAAGAGACAAAAAATATTGTTGCAAGAATTTGAAGTAAAAAAATCTTTCAATATCATTACAAGATTCATGTTCATGATAAAGTTGCAATTTTTTATCGTTCAATTGCAAAAGTACAAGTATTATAAAGGTAAACTCTGAAGAAATGAGAAGAGAAAAAAAAGAGTTAAATGAAGAAGTGCAAAGAAAATTTTCTTCATGATATTATTCAACAAATGAGATCAAAAAATGAAGAAGTAAAGAGAAGAGAAAAAAGAGGCAAAAGTAGAGCAATGAAATGTGCTCAGATTAGAGGTATAGAGAGGAAAAGGGTGAAATGATTGGGACAGAAAAGAAAAGAAGAAAATGATGAAAAGGAAAATTTTTCAAGAGCCTGAACTTTTATGATAGAAAGAATAAAGAAGAGGCAAAAAAAGGATAAACTTACAGTAAACTTGTAAGAACCAGTTATCGAATAGGCTACTGTTAATTATCTTTGGATTTTCGGCTCGACATATCAAGGGAAGTCCATTGTGTGAAGGCATTGGAGTAAATGATACTAAAGAAGAAGTTGTCTCTTCATCAACTGAATCAATAGACCTGATGAAAATGATGTGGAAAAGGGTTGAAGAGAAAGAAAAGAGAATCAAATTAGGTGACACTTTTAGGGACAATTTAATGACTATAAAAAGGTGTTAACCTTGCTTCTTTCAATTCTCGTCCATTGATGAACCAGGTTAATTTGGTTGACGGTTTGGCACCTTTAGATTCACAGGTTAGCTCAGCCTTTTGTCCAGCTTTTAAAGGCTTCTTGGGATAAATGTTGACTTGCAAAGGCCGCACTGCAAGATGAACCGTAAGAAGGGAAGAAAAGGGAAAAAGAAAAGCAAATATAGAATCAATTGAGTTGCGATTAAGTTGAGATTTCATTTTATCTCTTTTTTTCGTTGCTTCGTTTTTCCATGGTAATCATGTTAATACACTTAATGAGAGTCGACTTTTTCTTTCTACTTTTTTTTCTTTGCTTTCTTTACGTTTACATCCAAATTCAGTTCATCTTCATCAATGTTGTTATGTGATGTGGATAAATGATTATCATGGTTACATTGCATCCTCACCTTCATTTATCAAACTATCAATGAATAATAATATAACAAGATGAAAATAAATGAGGTTATTTCGCTGATTCTTAGTCTTTTTGTTTTTTCTCTCATTCAAACGTTTCTCTTGTTTTCTCATTTCATCTTGCTTTTCATTCATTTGTTTCACCTTTATCCGGGTTTAAATGTTAATGTAAATTGTATAAAGTGCAAGAAGTAACGGGTTAATCAGAAACGATAAATAATTTGCTTGGCCTCAATAATCATTTGGTTTTCCCAATCTTTTGCTTCTTGAGTATTTTCTATTTTAAATGAACGAGACGCTAAATGATAGAGTTCTGGTTTTGAAAATTTCTTCTCAATTTAACCATTTATTCGTTTTATGAGATGATTATTTACACAAACTTGAAAAATGATTCATCATCATTTGAACTTCACCATGTTCGACCATTTGTCTCAACAAGAGGATTCAGATACTGTAAAGTTGCGAGAAATGTTAGTTCACAGAATCAAGAATTGCATTCTGATTACAGAATTTTTGATAAACTTTCAAGCTGAGAGTGCTTTGCTTCAAATTTTTGAAAACACTTTTGCGGTAAAATTTTCTGTTTCGATGCTCAATAATTCGTTCTCATGTTCATTCCAGAGTTTAAAAGATCGAGAAAATTTAACTATAAAACTGTCACTCAGTTGATGATATTCTCACTATTCGTAGCTAACAATGGAATCGAAAACGTTTCTTATTCGTTTTCATTTGTTCAACTCATTTTTGAGTTCAAGTTGGTTCGTTGGTAAGCAACTTGTATGTACCGACACCAAGATTTACCGGATCAATTGAACCCATAAATCAAATATCAAGGCTAGTCAATTCATCTTGTGCTATGCATAATACTCTTGTCAGTACTGTAGAGTTGAGGTAAGTTGAACAGATTTCCATGCACTACACTTAGTATTCAAAAGCCATTTGAAAGGAAAATCCTCAGAAAAGTTCAGATAAAAAATTGAAGGTCCTTAGATTTTCTTTTCAGTTCAAATTTGAATCAAATAAGGTCATTCGCGGTATTGCAGAGAAAGAGATTTTTTGAGCTCATTCTTTGCACACTTTTAATGAATACGTTTGGAGACTTTTTTAACGTATTCGTATTTGTAGCTAAAATATTTCAAGAAGAATTTTCGCTTTATTTCTCTTGAGATAATTAGATTATACAACCATTAATTCTATTAATATGATTGATCAGATTAGTTTGAATATTTTTTGTTTTCTCTTTACTTTTCAACATTCTGATAACACCAGCGCTACTAATATTGTTGTTTCAACGTATTAATAAACAAAAGAGTCTTTCAGTAAGTAATATAGCAATAATGATGAGATTTTCATTCACTAAGATTTTTCTCCATGAAAACAGATTAGTTGCTATAAATGGAAACTCGCAGTTGAAATTGCAGAAAATTCAGCAATTGAGATTAAACTTTCAAAATACATTAAAGGAATCAAGAGAAGCAAAGATTTGACACATAAAACAAATAATAAGAAATGAATCACCACTCATATGGTGAAAATGGCAAAATCTTGGCATGAAATGAAATATCATATCCGGATCCGACATCTGACTCTCAGTAAATAATTTCTGTTGGTACAATGTAACCTTCGATTTTCATTATTCGAGTTTACTTAGCTTTAACAATGATTATTTCTGTTAATTGCACGAAACCAATCAATTTGAATGCAAATGATAGAGGGCGATAAGGAAAACTGAATGGAACTGAAAAAGAGAAACCTTCTGATTACCATTTTCATCAAGGGTAAAGATCGAACCAATAGGTGAAAATAGATTTTGATGAAACTAAGTGATGCATACGATCGGGCAAACATCCCAATAATTTTCGCTTGATTTCGTTAATATCTCCAATTCAAAAATTAATTGTTTAAAAATTGACTCAACATTTAATAGTTGTAGTTAATAAGGTAGCTAAGTCTTGAAGTATATATGTAAATAGATGCCAATTTCCGGATCCGACATCTTTGTCTCTATCAACAACTTATATTGATTCAATGAAACCTTCCATGCTAATGCTTCGAGTTTACTTAGCTTTGCCGATGACTAAACCTCTATCTGTTATCTAATGCAAGCTAATTAAGTCGAATGACAATTTAGGGGTTGATAAGTTCATTGGTGTTCGAAGTAATGCAGACTGTTCAAACTTGAAAATAGCAGTGTGGTAAAAAACAGTTTCATTTTAAGAATTTTATAAGTTGAAGTTTTGTGCTTGCCGGCTTTTCATGTTTGGTTTTGAGTTCCAATAAAAAAGAAAATAAAAATGAAATTACCAAAAATTCTGTCTCCGATCTTTTTCTTCTCTCTAATGGCAATTGTTGGTTCGGCGTTCAGCGATGATGACTTACTTGGTGGTCTTCTTGGTTCCGACTTATTTGGGGATTTACTTGGTGGTAATAACTTAACCGGTGGTATTCTTGGCGACGATTGAACGGTTTTCAGTGACTAGTTCGGTTAAACACCATATCTGATTGTATTCTGGCATTTTTAAATGCATTGTTTGCAATTTAATCAGAAATGAAACAAAATAAAATAGGGCTCTATCAATAGAACTAATAATATCACTATTGTCCAATTAATGTTCTCATGCAACTAGAGTTGCTCGGTTTCGGTTTTGGTACCGATATTTATAGATAATTGTATTAAATAGACCATCGATTCAACGCTGACGATTCCGATAACTCGATTCTAATAAATAGTTGAGTAAGGTACAAGAAACTAGCAAAGCTGAAGATCAGACGAGACTTGCTTTTGATGAACGGAAACACTCTTAAGAGCAACTCATTACACCAATAGTTATCATTTCTCTTCCTCAATTTAGACATTTAATTTTTGAATATTACATATCTATATGCATACTCAACTCAGTTGCTGAATTTTCTGTGATTTCAACTTTTCGTTGCCATCTATAGCAGCTAATTAGTTTTCATGGAGAAAAATTTTAGCGAATGTGATTATTAAAAAAATATTTGTGGTCCAAAGATTGAACGTCTTGTAATGTTTTACATTGTTTTTTGTTTTTGCTTGCATTTAGGCACAAAAAACTTTGATTTACCTTTGCCTACAGTGAACTCTTTCAAGAATAACAATAGCAAATGAATAAGATAGACAATGAAGATAATAAATACATGCATAAGAGGTGCTATCAATGGTAGCAATAATATAGCAATAATAATAACAAGAAAACCCGCCTTTTAAATGAATTTCATTTGCCCTGTTTATGTTTTCAATATACACAGACCTGCCAGTAATTTCGACTGCAAGTAATTTAGATTAATTTTTAAATGAGCCCTGTTGAAAAAGGATAACATTTTATTTAGATTTCACCTAATTTAAGTTCCAATTTTTTAGTTATTAATTCACTTAATTTAATTTTTTCGTGAAATAACAAATATGCTTGAAGCAAAATCTGGCTTTTATTCACCACTTTTATCCAACTTTTTTACCGTTTTTTCACCGTATTGTCGACCATTTTGACCAACACCACCAAATCAAACATCATCACTTTTGTAAGACTTTTCTCAACACAATTAGCCACTACTTTCATTCACCACTTTTGAGTGACTTTATTTCACCGTCTTTTGACCCTCTTTTTCATAGTCTTTTCACGTTATTTTTCACCACCAAATCTAACAGATCCTCTAAATCAATCAAATCAAATATCATAATTTTTTGCCTAAACATTCCTCAACAAAATTGTCCACTACTTTCATGCACCTCTTTTGTGTTCTGTTTCCACCATTTTTTCACTGTCTTTTCATGTCCTTTCACAGTCGTAGCACCGCCAGATCTAACGCATCCACCGAATAAAACAGATCAAATATCATCAATTTCTAAAGGGACTTTTCTTTACACAATTGGCAACGTTGAGTGAATTTATCCCAACGTCTTATCGCCTTCTTTACATAGTCCCTTCAGCCTTTTTCATAGCCTTTTCACCCTCTTTTTTTATCGCCCCTTCAGCGTTTTTCTATCGCCTTTTCACGCTCTTTTCATCGTCACTTCATCCTTTTTCATTGCCTTCTCACGCACTTTTCAGCCTTTTTCCTTTTCTTTCCACCCTCGTTTCTTCTTCCCTCCAGCCTTTTTCCATCGCCATGCCACGGGCTTTTCAGCCTTTTCCCATTGTCTTTCCACCCTCTTTTGAGTGGCTGTTTCCACCGTTTTTTCACGCACTTTTGAGTGGCTGTTTCCACCGTTTTTTCACGCACTTTTCAGCCTTTTTCCATCGCCTTTCCACCCTCTTTTCATCGTCCCTTTCAACCTTTTTCCAACGCCTTTTCACGTTGTTTATATCGTCACTTCATGCTTTTTCATTGCCTTTTCACGGACTTTTCAGCCTTTTTCCATCGCCTTTTCACCCTCTTATCATCGTCCCTTCAGCCTTTTCCATTTTTTCCACCCTCTTTTCATCGTCCCTTCAGCCTTTTCCATCGCCTTTTCACGCTCTTTTTACCGTCTCTTCAGCCTTTTTCCATCGCCTTTCCACCCTCTTTTCATCGTCCCTTCAGCCTTTTCCATTTTTTTCACCCTCTATCTATCGTCACTGCATCCTTTTTCATTGCCTTTTCACGCACTTTTCAGCCTTTTTCCATTCTCTTTCCACCCTCTTTTCATCGTCACTGCAGCCTTTTCATCGCCTTTTACGCTCTTTTTCATGCCTTTTCATTATATTTTCCACTACACAATCCTACACATCCACTAAATCAAACAAATCAAACATCACCATTTTTTAAATAGATATTTCTCAACAAAATTGTCTACCGAATTGTTTGCTTCTTATATTCACTACTTTTGCGTAACTGTTTCCACCGTCTTTTCACCGTTGTTTCACCACCTTTTCCACCACCCAATCTAACACATCCCTACATCCACCAAATCAGCTAAATCAAACAGCATCCCTTTTTGAAGAAACTTCTTCAACAAAATATTCATCCACTTTTTTCCATCACATTTTCAAACAACTTTTATTATCAAGACTATCACCAACCAAATCACTCCATATTTTTGATCACTTTTGGTATATGATAGCGATTAATATTGGATGTTAGATGTGGTGGAAAAAGCTACTCTAAAGTGGTGGACAATTTTGTTAAGAAAAGTCTCTTTAAAAAGTGATGATGTTTGATTCGGTTGATTTGGTGGATGGAGTGGATGTGTTAGATTAGGTGGGGGACAAAATGATGGACGATACGGTGAAAATCGGTAAAAAAGTTGGATAAAAGTCGTGTATAAAAGCCAGTCCTCCAATTCTTAACTTAAAAATCAAAGTTTTTATGTAAATTCCTTTCTTAGTAACCTGAATTCTGATTAAGCTTTGAAAGTTTTTCGGACATGTAGTTCAACCATGGCTTTCAGTTTGCACAAAAGTTTTGCTTGAAATCCTTTTAGTTTAGCCATAATTTTTAAACAAAAATTTGATGTTTTGACTTCATACAGTCACCATTGAGATAATGCACCATCGAGATAATGCACTCATTTTTTCAATGGTAACTATTAAGGAGGAGTTAGATCTACTTTTGAATTTCGTCAAATTTTGATTCGATTTCTTTAATTATCAATTGACTTCAATTTTCTTACGTGAAATTTTAATCCAAAAACTCGCAAAATCAGAGCAAAGCAAAATTTAAGGTTAAATTTGATCTAATAAGGAAGATTGAAAATCATGAATTACGCTGCCCGAAGAATAGTGAAAATAAGCTATTCCCAGCGCGGTGCATTATCTCAATGGTGACTGTACAACAATGTTGAGTGTCATTTTGTCTTTCTTTTATTTTTTTCTTTCTTTTTTACTGTCTATTTTAGTCTCTTTTTTATCTGATTTTCCTGAGTTTCAGGGTTGGGTTCTAAAAATTTGTATATTTTTCCGGCGACATTCAGGCAAAAATCTTTCATTTGCGATTAACAGAAAATTTATAGACCGTTTGAGTGCGGAGAAATTTTGACAGAAAAATACCAAAACGGTATTAATATATAAGATGAGGGTTTAGAAAAGAGAAGAGAAAGAAGAAAAAATGAAATGAAATTGCGATGATAATGGTCATAATTATGATGATGATGAAAGTTTAGCCATGATAATTATGACAATTCTGGTGCAGAAATTCGTCTGATTTTGATTAGCTTTTGATTGTCATGAAAATGCAATGCAATTGATTTGAAATTACTGTTTTTTTCCTTTTCTCTCCATTTTTCATTCAGCATTTATTACCACCGAAAAATGTAGTATTGATAACATTTCGCCATTCACTGAGAGTCACATTATATTTTGCTATAACTATTAATACATAACTGCATAACTGCCAATCAGCTTTTTTTATCGGCTCTTATTTTCGCATAAAATTTTATGTTTAACTTTTTTCCAACTTTAATCTGTTTATTCAACAGTTTAGTGTTTTTCCCTGTTGATCAAAGTATCAAGAATTTTTTACATATGACTCGACGATGGTCTTGTTCATCATTCATAAATCGATTATCAAAGTAAACTACTTTTAATGCCTTTTATTTACATAGTCAGTAGTCATTTAGTGTCACATCTCATCATCAGTGATTACCTTTGATTATATTCAATAAACTTCACGCCTACTACGATGAAGGTTTGCTTATGTATCCTTTAAACTTTGACTATCAATTTTTCCCTTTAACAGGTTATTGGATTGATTTTGTGGTAAGTCATAAGCAGTCTTCGTCGGCTCACTTCTCTTTTCGCAAAAGATAAAGCATTCGGCCTTCTTCTATATTTAACTAGATTTACTGCAAACAGTGTAGTCTGAGCTTTCGATATGAAATTTGCAATATTTTTAATTTTATGTGTGTTGATTTAATCCAAAGACATTTTTATTCAAAAAGGAATGCAGGCATGAACTCGAGCATTCGTTGAGCCATGGTAGGTTTGTAGAATCAAAAATTTAGTACATTGGAGCTATTGAATGAATTCTCTGATTGATAGAATCAAGGCCAAAGTTGAAACTTCGATCACCTCTGTTCAATTATGGAAGTAGTATTACTCAAAATAAGTGTATTTTCTGGTTGACCATCAAAAGTTACCCCATTATCTTTTAGATTACTGTAAATTCACACTTATTTTGACCAAAAAACAGCGCCGTCTATTATATTGCCAATAGTAAGACGAGAGTACTATTCAAATTATCCTAGCACTATTTATGCTATGGCTAGAGCTCTGATACCAATAGATGGCTCTGATTTTTTGGTCAAAATAAGTTTGAAAAGACTACTTTTTAACTGAACAAGGCGATCGAAGTTTCAACTTTAAATTCGATTTTCTCAAAAACTGTGAATCAGATAAATTTTATAAACACACAAATGGACTCAGGTTTTATGTCCCTACAAACCTTTAGAATCTAAATTTGAAAGAAACTAATTTTTTACCCGTTTTTGACCATTTATTTCAATTTGTGACTAAATGTGACAATTGTTTTGACGCTTTCTATTGATAGAAAATATCCCCAAATTTTGGGACTGGGCCAGTCTTCACCAAAAGCTATACAGTAAATTTTGATCACAATAGCAAGCTATTCTGATAATTGCATCAAAATCGTGAGTTATTATTTTTGAGTTATCGTCGAACAGAAATTCGCAAAAAATTGTATTCTCAAGATAACAAATGGTTAGCAAAATTTAGACTTAATTTTTAGACACTAGTATAAAAAAGAGAACTTTCCTGCATGCAGGCACTTGCCAGACCCTAATCAATGACGTGAGAATGCAAAACCCGCTATCTAGGCACTTCCGTTTGTCACTCCATTTCACCACATTTAGCTTTCTACCCCTTTTTCTCTCTTTATTATTTGTTAAAATGTCAATTATTTATGACCTAGTGCAAGTCAAACTTATTGGTGAAAATAGTGCCCTGAACGATGGTGAAAAAGAAACCATGATGGCATTCTTTGGCCGTGTTGAACGAATGGTTCAGGATCTGGAGGATATGGAGCAAGATTTGGATGAACTTCCTGATCCTCCAAATGTCTCACCAATATTATCACCTGGTTCATCATCATCATCACCATCCCCTTCATTATCCTCAATTTCATCGTTAATCACCCTTCCCGATTTACACGAGGACCGAATTAGGTCATTGGAAAGAAGCCACCAGGAGCTGGTTAAAAATATTTAGATACATTCGAAATATTCAGCAAAATGGCGTGGACCTAAATGATATTCTTAATGTTCTCCAGGGTATAACAATGAGACGAAGGGCTCAACATTTGCGAGTATGTGAGTTCATCCCGGATGTTAACCGGTCCCTCTCTAATCCGGCTTCGAATAGCTAAAATCCAGCATAACTACATTCGATCGAGCAAACGACTTCTTTATCAAAGAACTTAATAGACTAGCTAGTCACTCAAATGAGTAAAAAAAGCTCTGGTTTAGCCTTATTTTTCATATCATCTTATTCATAATCATTTGTTTCCTTGGATTACATTTTGTTTTAAATTCCTTCAATTTGCTTTCATTTTCATTTCAATTCGCTCAATAAATCTCTTTTTAATCAATATTAATACCATATTTCATAATCATAATAAAAAACCGTTGAAACAAGCATAAGATTACTAAAAGGTTAACCGTCAAAATAAGCAAAAAAAACTGTTAATAGCTTGGCGTCAAAGGATTAAGCGAAAAAATTTCACCCTTTGACTAATTCTTTATGCCATAATATTGCAAGTGCCTGGATCAAACGGTCCGGAAGTATGAGAAAGTTCTCTTTTTTATACAACTTTAGATTGTACCAAATGTTATCTCGGTTATTGTTTTTTCAATAGAGGGAAATGCATATTGATTTGAAATGAGTATTGACATTGAAATTCATTATATCACCAAAAAGGGGCTGACTTTGCGTAAGCTGAAATTCACCTTCGCTGGTCTCATTAGCTTGTTAAATTCCATCACCTTTGAATTAAGTGAATAAAAAAAGTTAGTTGTTAAGTTTATCTCTTAAGTCTCTTTATTCTCTTAAGTTTTTTTCATTAGCCACTCGGATTGTCTAGCTGTGGCTAATGAGAAGACGATTGAGCCGACGAGGACTTTTTATGACTCACCTTAAGAGGAAAATTCGTGAAAAACGGTGATAATGGGATATGTTATCGCATTTTTGAGCATGGAGAGTTTGACTTATAAAAACAAAAATTCAATCGCGAAAATTGTCATTGCCTAATTGCTGATAGAATTGCAATTACTAGTGCACAATTCTTCCTTTGGTGTTCTCTATCACTACTTCTTTTACCATCTGAATCAAAATCTTGCTAGCTGTTGGATACTGTAATTAAAATATTGCAATGTTAAACAGTATATGCATCAAAGAAATGTTGCAACGTGTAGACAAATTTGACGTTGTTAGCCCTAGTGACCGTGTTACAATTACAATTAAAAGTTCTCAACTCTTTGTGATTAATATAAATCAAAGCGTGGCAGAAGGATCATATTGGGTTGCAATAATATTTCATTGACCAAAGGCTGTATGGGAAATGAAAACATGTGTGAGATCTCGATCTGAGATATATTTCTTGAAAGTTGTCACTGTATGCGTAAAAAGTTACGTATGTACGATACACAGATTAGCTTAAATGTGACCTTCTTGATTTGATGATATATATAGCAAAAAACGTTTCCACATTAAACCTGAATTTAATTGTTTATTGATGACATTAAATTGAAAATGCGGCAAAGAAAAATAAACTCATTGTTAGTCAATTGAACGACGAATTTTTACCAGTCTCAATGAGTACATGCATAACATTATTGTATTAAATGTGAAGGCAATTTATAGTTTTGCATTTCTTATCAAAGCATAGAATTATTGATAATTTTCATTTATCCCTTTCCGTTTATTCTCATTTTCATTGAGTGTTAATTAGGCACATTGAATTTTTGCAGAGTTTTTTGAAAATTTGAACGCTAAAGATTAAATACATTTGATTTTTCTTAATGAAAAATGAATATAAACACTTTTTCGCCAAACACTTAAAATGCTCATAAATAATATCATGTGAAGACCATTTCTGCATGTTGATGGCTTTACTGTTTGTTCTTGAAACTTTTGGGTGAGAAATCATTTCTTCTTGTAAAACTACATTTGATGATTCAGAATAACAACCTTTACTCTTCATCATCTTCCTTCTCTTCTATTTTTTCACCAAGTATATCACTCTTCACTTTTGGTGTTAACCATATCATTTCAATTGTCAATTGGGTAAATATCTTGTAATAAATCACTTGGGTGCTTCTTTCAATCTGTCATTGTTTATTTTTCATCTTTCAACATTACTTTTCCTCTTTTCCATTCAATTGTTCTCTTCTCATGAAAAAACATATTTTTTATCTTATCCTTGGCTTTCACCGTTCAATATCATTGAAACATCGTCTTTTTTCGCATTTTTTTTACCTTTGAAAAATATTGCAACTTTTTACACTATTTTTGTTGAAATGTTTTTTCCTCTGCGCTGTGCTATTTATGCCAAACTAAACAATCAACTAAATAGTTATTTGATCAAGCATTTTCTGATCATTCATTTTTTGCTTCGCGATTAGCCCAGATAATACATCATTTCAGCAAAATAACTATATGCTATTTTAGCACCATACTGACTAACCTTTTGTTACAGTTGATGAAAAACAGAACATTTCCAGGAAAGATGAAATATTTCCAGGTAGCATTTTCCAACATGTTTAAAAGTGATTGATGTCATTTTGAAAAAACACTTCTTGTTGCTATTTGAATCGTTAAATGCTAATTGCCAGAAATTTAATTTCAAAGTTCCGAATCAATATTTACCTGTGTTAAAATGTTATTTCAGTTGCAAAAAAACAAACTGAATTGAGATAAAAGCGAGCAAAATAGATGCTGAATAAAGATAACCTTTTAAATGAGAATTAAAATTGTTTAAAAAGTGACTCAATCGGTTTAATATTCAATAGAGTGTTATTTTTCTAGGCGAAAGAATTGATAATCACCATGTATATCATGAAAATAGCAAAAGGTTTCGCATAAAATATAAGATATTAACAATAATAACCTGATACGTCCTACACAAAAATAGAGGCTGGTAAAAAAAGAATTAATCTCACGATGAAACTGAATTCAACTAAAAATGCAAAATGGAAACTTTCTCAAAGTTTAAAGATTTCTATCATTCTGGCTTAAATTCAATGGACGAAAATTATCATTTGTGCCTTTTGTTTGCTCTGGGCAAGAATGACTATCGAAATGACACTTTTTGCGTCAATTCGTTTTTAATTTTGTCTCTTATTTCAAGGTGTTTAATTATTCAAATTAGCATTTGAGCTTTGAATATTCAATTTTCCTCTTTTTATTGCTATCTAATTACAATGTAACTCTAGTAATTTGATGACAAAAACATCAACAATGATAAAAAATAAGAAAGTTTCGTTTATCCTTGTTTCATTTGTTGATACACAACAGAATCATTGAAAACTCAACTTTCCTCTGATGAACTTTCAATATCTTGCAATTCTCGTCAATTTAATTACACAATTCAACCTTTAATTTAAAATTACAATAATGATAATGATTAAGTTGATAAGTTGGGAAGATGAAAAGACATGAAACTGGAAAATGAAGCAGCAAAAAAGCAACCTAAATTAATGATAGTAAATCAAAGGTTGAATTTTTTAACAGTTTTAATGAGTCTGAGGTGATGAATAAAATATGCTAGAAAGGAAGAATATGAGAAAAAAAACAGTTTGAAATCCTACAGTGTTTCACCTTGTTCATCATAAGAATTTTGATGAAGAAAAGAAGAATAAGTGTTCTTTAAACATTATCATGAGAAAACAATTAAATTCATTAAATTGAATTGTAATGTGAGGCAAACAAATAACATGCAATCAACTTGCTATAAACAGAAAGAGAAGCAAGAAAAAACAAGTAAAACTCGAGTTAACTTGAACCTTTTTTCATTCCTTTTCCCTCACTTTTGCTGCACAATTTTAAGGTTATTAAAAGTAAACCTTGTTTGAAAATTTGCATCGAGATTGCTATCACTTTGCTGTCTAATTGTTCATTTTTAACTTTATTATCTTTTTTCATATTCATGGAGAAACAATGATTCAAACATTTTCCCCTTAGCCAATATCGTACACGAAATTGTTGCCTTTCCTTGTTTTCCCCATTGCTAATTATCAACATCATCTGCTAATTAAAGTGATTATTATTCAGAAGATTGATCCAATAAAACCTAAAATGCTATTTATTTTGAGGATTTATAATTGCTATCAAATGCAAATTTAGCTTCCATCAAATATTTGAATCAATTTAAATTTCCCAATGACTCAATCTTCAGTTGCAAGGTCGAAAACAGCAAAGTCAAACTGTTTCAATATTTTTAAGTCAATATGTTAGTTTTTTTATGCAGTAATTAACACAGAGCATAGCTCTGTGGGTCAAGACTTGAACACTTTGTCTTGACACTAGCCGGTTCAAACCTCAGTCGGGGCTCAAAATAATCCACTTCAAAAACCAACCTTTATTTACCAACAAAGTAAATACTAATTCAACAGACTCCGCTTTCAGTCGTGGTATGGTCGTAGATGTAATTTATCTGTTTATACATTGGGTGATTTGCCGTTTACACCCTAAATAACAGCGAGTCTGTAAATTTTTGAGTTTATTTGATATGCACTATAATTATTAATATCTGTACCAAAAGTTGAATTTCAGTTATCCTTGGTGCTAATAGAATGATTGGCATCTATTTTTCACGATCATTCACTTGTTCAATAATATTGAATCAATGGTCATTTATTATATTCTTATTAATATGAATACAACATGATAGACTAATGGATTTATAGCAATGCATCAATATAAATGAACGTAACGCGGTGCATTTTATCAATTTTAATAAATTCAAAGCAGAATTAGATTTTGCTTACACGAAAAGTGTAAATAAATGATGATTTCAAGATAAATTCAATTCAGGTAATTAAATAGTATTTATTAAATTGACTAAAGGTTTTTCATTTCGGTGACTTTTACAATCAATTATTCGATTTTATCAGTTTATGGAATGAAGAAACCAATCTAACCACGACCAAAAAAAGGAACTCTTGGTTTTGGTGCTGGTGCTGGATTGTAACATTTTAACGGACATTGCGCACATAATTCACACGAATCATGACAGGTTTGCGCATCGGGCTGGGCTGAAACAGTACCAAAGAGAGCGATAAAAGATATGAATATGATTGATAAAATGAAATAAGTCAATCTCATTTCAATTTTTTGCTTTGATGTCGCTTCCAAAAATAAACTTTTTACTTCTTTTACAAACTTAAATCTCCAACTGACATCTTTCTTATAGCAGCAATCAACTTTTATACAAATTTTCATATACAGCTATTTACACTGTTCGTAACAATATGAGTGTTTGTTCAGAAAACTGAGTAATCGAGTAGTGTGTCTAGCTGCGTCTGAAAATGTCTATAAAAGTGAATTGTTAATATAAGAAAGATATCAGTTGAAGATTCAAGTTTTGAAAAGAATCAAATAGTTTATTTTTGGAAACGTCATCAAAGCAAAAATTGAAAATGAAATTGACTTACCTTATTTCCTCAATTTTATTCATATCATCCATCGGTTTTTTTTGTTTCGTTTCAGCACAAATCTATACAAATCCATATCATGAATGTTATGATACTTGCAATAACTGTGCGGCTTGTGTCGACGAATGTTACAATCCAACAACACCAGCACCAAAACCAAGAGTTCCTTTTGTTGGTCGTGGTTAGATTGGTTTCTTCATTCCATAAACTGATAAAATCGAATAATTGATTGTAAAAGTCACCGAAATGAAAAACCTTTAGTCAATTTAATAAATACTATTTAATTACCTGAATTGAATTTATCTTGAAATCATCATTTATTTACATTTTTCGTAAAAATCAAAATCTTTTTCTTCTTTGCATCGACATAAATGATACCGTGTTTTTGTTCATTTATATACTGCGAGTCGTAAGTATAACGACACTAGATTTTCTGATTCTACCGATTTTAAGGCTAATTAAGAAAAGTTTTGACATAGCATGACATAACAAACTCGGGTTAGCATTTGGATTACAATAAGATCAGGCGTTGTTTTCGCGAGAAAGTCAATTGTAAATTAGCACAATTAGCTGTTCATCAGTTTTAGATCAGGAGAAAAGTATGACAACATATTAAAACTAATTTATTTAAGGTCAAATTGGTTGACAAAATCTGACAAAAACCACATTTAAGGTCAGTTTTTTGTTTACAGTGTAATTCCATTTTGACTCGTTAAATACTAGTCAGCTGTCAGCCGGCGTAGTCTGAGCGAGCGTTAGAAATAAGAACAAAAATAAATTCTGATTATTTCCCAACAGAGGTTTTTTAAGGTGTGACTGGTAGTTTGACAGCAATTTTTACATCTTACATGGTGGCTTAACGTCTCATTTTTGTTAAGATGTTTTTTCCTCTTGGCTGTGCTATTTATGCTTAAACTGAACAATCAACTATTAAATAGTTATTGATCAAGCATTTTCTGATCATGCATTTTTTGCTTCGCGATTAGCCCAGATAAAACAACATTTTATCAAATAACTACATGTCTGCCCATTTGAGCACCATACTGACTAACCTTTAGTTACAGTTGATAAAAAACAGAACATTTAATAAAAGATAAAATATTTCCAGGTAGCATTTTCCAACACGTTTAAAAGTGATTGTTGTCATTTTGATATAACACTTCTTGTTGCTATTTGAATTGTTAAATGCTAATTGCCAGAAATCCAATTTCAAAGTTCCGAATCAATATTTACCTGTAATAAAATGTTATTTCAGTTGCAAAAAAACAAACTGAATTGAGATAAAAGCGAGCAAAATAGATGCTGAATAAAGATAACCTTTTAAATGAGACTTAAAATTGTTTAAAAAGTGACTCAATCGGTTTAATATTCAATTTTCTAGGCGAAAGAACTTATAATCACCATGTATATCATGAAAATAGCAAAAGGTTTGCACAAAATATAAGATTATAACCTGATGCGTCTTACACAAAAATAAATACTGAAGAATGAAACTCAAAATGAAACTGATTTTAATGAAAATTATGCAATGGAAAATTTAGAAAATTTGTAGATCAAAAGCTATCATTTATGGCTCGAATCCAATGTACGGAAAATTTCCATATGTGCCTTTTGTTTGCTCCGGGAAGAATGATTCTCGAAACTACACTTTTTCGCCTATTCGTTTTCAACTTTGCCTTTTATTATCTTTTAATATTTCGCGGTGTTTAATCATTTAATTTAGCATTTGATCTTTGAATATTCAAATGTCCTCTTTTTTATTGCTATCTAATTACAATGTAACTCTAGTAAACTGATGACAAAAACATCAAAAATGATAAAAAATAAGAAAGTTTCGTTTACCCTTACTTCATTTGTTGATAAACAACAAAATCATTCATATAACTTTTCTCTGATGAACTTTCAATATCTTGAAAGTCTCTTCAATTTAATTACATCACCTAACTCAATATCGCACACAAAATTGTTGCCTTTCCTTGTTTTCCCCATTGCTAATTATCAACATCATCTGCTAATTAAAGTGATTATTATTCAGAAGATTGGTCCAATAAAACCTAAAATGCTATTTATTTTGAGGATTTATAATTGCTATCAAATGCAAATTTAGCTTTCATCAAATATTTGAATCAATTTAAATTTCCCAATGACTCAATCTTCAGTTGCAAGGTCGAAAACAGCAAAGTCAAACTGTTTCAATATTTTTAAGTCAATATGTTAGTTTTTTTATGCAGTAATTAACACAGAGCATAGCTCTGTGGGTCAAGACTTGAACACTTTGTCTTGACACTAGCCGGTTCAAACCCCAGTCGGGGCTCAAAATAATCCACTTTAAAAATCAATCTTTATTTACCAACAAAGTAAATACTAATTCAACAGACTCCGCTTTCAGTCGTGGTATGGTCGTAGATGTAATTTATCTGTCTATACATTGGGTGATTTGCCGTAACACCCTAAATAACAGCGAGTCTGTAAATTTTTGAGTCTATTTGATATGCACTATAATTATTAATATCTGTACCAAAAGTTGAATTTCAGTTATCCTTGGTGCTAATAGAATGATTGGCATCTATTTTTCACGATCATTCACTTGTTCAATAATATTGAATCAATGGTCATTTATTATATTCTTATTAATATGAATACAAAATGATAGACTAATGGATAGATAATAAGTAATCATGTAACCCGCAACATTTTACTTTAGCTTCACCATCATTATTCAATGATTATTCCATTGTGAATAGAGATTACTCATTAAACTAAAAAGATAATCATATTTTAACAATGAATAATGGTAAACTTGATCATGGGATGTGTTAATAAAAAGGTCACCATCAGTGAGGAGTGAAAATTTGCTTCCATAACTTGCTATTCATCATAACCATTGATTTACATTTATTATGATTATTTATTCAGTTTATGCTTTTCTCTGCACTTTATTGTCTTTTATTGTATTCATTGTCTTGCCATATCATGTTAAGTTACCAAGAAAGAAAAGAAAATATCTTCCCTGATTATTAATCATAAATCCAAGTGCAAGATAACATTTCATTTTCACTGCAGATTAATCTGAAAATACCTATTTAAAAATCACTGTTAATCGCCAAAAGTCAATCAGCATTAAAACAATCAAAGTTGAACATTAATCAAATGCTGATTTTTCTCGTCCAATTATAACATCAATTTATGCAAAAGTACAACTCGATCCAAATTGAGTGCAAAGACTTTGGATAAACATTTCGAGGCAACAAATGGCCAAAAAGCGTAAAGGAAAAAATGTTCATCTCAAATGCTCTGATAAATATATAATCTTACGATGTAATGAGAGTAATGAAATAAATAATGAAAAGGAAAATTCTGTACAGAAGTTTTGTTTTTCTCTTCTTTTCTTGGTTTGATTTTTACTAATGATAAATGGTTATTGTGTGAGTATACTTATGTATATATTTATAATACCAAATATAAACATTAATGATTCATTCAATTTCATCTGGTTGCTTCATTATGAAGAGAAAGAGTAAAGAATGTTATCGAGATAAGAAAGGAAGAAAGAGAGAGAGAGAGAGAGAATCATGATGATGATGAGAGCAACAACATTAAGAGCAAAAAGTAAATGAAAGTTATGATAATCTTGGACTGGCATCAGATTGGGTTTGCTTTTTGACGAACCAGAAGCATTTCAATTTGACACTAGAACATTGAGTTTGCAACTAACTTCTAGACAGGTTTCATGTTATATTATTACATGTGACCAGCATAAGCAATCAATTAACAATCAACAGCAAAGAGCAGCAGTTGGACACAACAAAAACAGCAACAGTAAGAGAGTTAATAGAAGAGGAGTAAATTGGTCAGTTGGTTGATCATGTTGTTTAGAAAAGGCGAGAGAGAAAAGGAAGACTTTGGTGAGACAAGATATCATCACAAAGTAGAGTAAAACTTTTCCATGTATTTAAGTGAAAAGTACAGTGTTGCCTCATTGATAAATGTAATACATTTCAATGGGAATAAAGAGCAAAGGAGGAAAGAAAAATGTTGAACAAGTAAATGATAATCATGAGTCTGAAAAGTTGAACTCATTTATAATGATAATGATACATGGAACAAGTATTAAATGGAAACATGTTCAATTTGGACAAAGCTGTTTGATGGTCAATACTGTGTTTGATTTAAACTTTTATTTATTCAACCATTCAACATATGTGTGTGTGATTTGTCTGCTGGTTGATGGACAATTTTTTTCAATTAAAAATGGAAACCTGTAATTACATTTTTCTAAATGAAAACCATTTTCCTTTTCATTTGGTTTCAGTGATTCAATAGACATTTTGAGCTCGATAAAGCGAACGTGGAAAATAAAAGGTGAATCGATAACTTTGACTCTGTTTTTTAAGGTCATGCTGAGAGTATTTGCAGACTTTGAAAATTCTAGAAACAAAAAATTTATTTTTACTCTCATTAGAAAAAATAAAGTACCCAAATCGAGTAAAATATTCAAATGTAAACCAAATAATTGTAAGGTTACTATTTAAGCAGCTGAACAATTATTCAAGTTTTACCAGAAATGTGGTTTTACCAAAATGTTGAGTTGGCACATTATCCATGATAAAGACTGGTTAGTAGAAAGTAAACTTAAAAAACGTTGGTTTGAATAAGATTATTAATGATTGAGATATATGCCCAAATGAGTAGTTATGATTTGGCTCGAAAGAGAAAAGAATTTCTTTTTCAATCTCTCAGATTGATAATATCTTAATGTTTATTATTTGTCTTTCAACCAATGCACAAAACTTTCCAACTTAAACTCTAGTTTTTAAGTGTTGTGTGCTTGAGATTAATAATCAATTGATATTGTAATGAGATAGAACTTTAAAGGTTTATTGAGGATTTATGCAGTAACAATCTGGCTCTTACCATCGGCTCAACGAAGTTTCGCGAGATTTGCAAATTTTAGTAAAATTGCTGTCAATTTGAGAGCTTTACGATCAGTATGGAAACGTTGCTTTGCAAGCTTTATAGCTGCACGTTGGACTGACAGGAAAAGCGTCTAGAATAGGATTTTTAAGAATTTTCAGTAACTTTGAATAGTGATTGTTTTGTGTCTTCAGTAGGACTAAACAAGGGTCAATTTTCTAAATCTATTGAATGGCAATTGTCAATGAAGTTTAAAAATCCTGGCGAGAAACGATCAAGTTTGATCAAGATTTATTGTGTTCGTGAGGCTAAATGAGATTAAGAGACCTTGAATGGTTGAAAAACTTGAGGGAAAATTGATTTAGGTCAGCTAAAGGGCAAATGTAGTACAATAACATTTTGAAAAGTAATGATTTCCTGATGAAAAAGTCGAAATGGTTGAGCAAATTTGTCATTACAAGTGCCACTTCAATCAATTGGAGTTATGAATGATAAAGTTGAACAAAAATAAAATCAAAGTAACACAAAGAAAATTCGAAATATCTTAAGAATTATATTTTCTCATTTCAATGTGTATTCATTATTGTACACAAAATTCATATTTACATAGGATTTTTTCTTGATTACACGAGAAAATGAATTGGAGTAAGATGAAATAAGAATCTGATTTTAAGCAAAAAAGTTCATTTTTGATGATGTTCTATTCAAAGTATTCACAAACCTCTTGAGCGTCAAAGTATCAAAAAAGATATTTAAACTTGTTGGAATACAAAGTTGCACAAAATTGTCTTCATTATTATAATGGTTATAAATAAATAATCAACGATAATAAACAATTTGCTAACTTTTTTCTCGTTACTCGTTTTCATCTTCAACTTTGTTTCTTGTTCATCTTTTTCTTCTTCTTACTTTTCTGCTTACATTTTCGGGAAATGAAATTTTCTCCAGCTTTTTGCTTCCTCAACTGGGAGTTGGTAAAGGTACACAGAAAAACGATAAGAAAATGTACAGAGAATCTAAACATGAACAAAGTTATAACAATAATAATAGTAATAACTGCAATAATGTTAAATGAAAATAATAATGATAACGCTTACAATAATAGGAAAAAGATATCATCTTGTCTTGCAATAATCAAGGTCTGATCATGTTTCTACACACACAAAGTTAAGCTCCTATTTACTCAATCGTAATGCACAGTTAATCATGATGCAAAGCACAATCAAAGTTGAGTTGGACTAGTGAAAAGGTGAACCACAGAAGCTACAGCAAAAAAGGGGGAAAAGACCAAAACTCAACAGAAAACTGTTTCTTCGACATACGGTTCGCTTTTCAGAAAAAAAACATTTTAAGAATTGAAAAATAAAAAAATTCAATTACCTCAATAACTACTACCTACATTTTTCTCTATAACAAATCTCTTCATCAAATGATTTAATGAGATAGTCTTTTGATACAGCCGTTGATGCATAGCTCTTGCAATCTTTGCCCGAATTATCTTATGAGCGTAAAGTTTGCGAATTTCACAAGCTCTTCACAAAGAAGCTACCTTTTTATTTTTTCAATTGTATGAGCGCAACTAACCCGATGACCTAATTACATGTAGTTGTGTAAACGACCAATGTACTCGAAAAATACAAAAGCCAAATGCATCTTATTATTAAATTCAAAATAATCAGAAAAGGGTCGAAAATTGGAATCAAATAATGATATTCAGGTGATTGAATAACTCAAAAAAAAAGCTGATCAACAAGGGTTAGGATATTCGATTGAAGATCGTTATATTAAAATCGTAGTGAAACGAAGGGAAGATTTTAATTAAGCTTAGCCATTTTGAAAATCCACTTTTTTATGCCATTCAACAACTATATTGCTTGCACCACTTGAACGAAAGATTTCAAACTGAGAATACATTTTCAACAACATATGAAGATTTGCTGAAAAGACTTTCAAGACCCTCGCAGGTCATTTTTCGTCATTAGAAACAATGATCCAAGCAAACTGAGTAATCAATCTTTAGCTTGAGTAGGCAAATTAGTGTCAAAAAAGTTTTTTGGCTTTCCACTTTCAATGTTCATCAATTTTTGCCATTTAACCGCTTTTTTGCTTTGACGGACCCAATCTTAATTTCATTTTTGACATTTACTCTCAAAGCTCTGTTTATTGTAAACCTTTTGATACAAAATGAAAAATATTGCGCTTTTGTTTTCTCCAGCATTTTTCTCTCTTTACAAGAGACTAGATCAAGTTTTCCAGACACCAGATAATGTGATACCTTGAGTGAAAACATGAGGAATTATGAGATGAAATATATTGTTCATTTTTTTCTCCCATTTTTCGCTTGTTTAGAAGAAAGAAAGTTTAAGGCAAGAAGAGTTTTCCTTGCTCAGTAGCTGTAGATATAATAAGGGAGAAGATTTTACAGAAAAACGAACTGAAATGCCTCTGAAAAAGTGTCGAATGACTCGGAAGAAGAATGAAAAGAGAAAAAAAGAGAAGTCATGCGATACTGGAGGGTATTAGGAATACATATATGTATTCGTTGTTTTTGTTTTACAACTCAATTGAACTGCTCAGATAACCTTCAAGTAATGTAAACCCAAACAAAATGGTATTTGGGTGATGAAAGTGCAAAAAATGGATACAAATATCTATTTATAAAGATGTATAAATGTATTGTTTTTTTGTCTTGTTATTGTGCTTCGTGTTGAGTCAACTGAACAAGGTTAGCGGTAAGGAAATGATATTTTTTGTCCAATGTTGGTTATTAGATGTGAATGATAACAGTCATTAGAGAGTTCAATTGATGACAATTTATATCACTTATTTGATGAGAAAACAACTTTTTTTTACTCAACACTTTTCTATCGACCTTTTCACTTTCTCCTTCTTTCCATTTTTAAAACTCATTTGGGAACAAAAAAAATGATTCCATAAAATTGTCAATAATAACGAAATTGTTTCGCTCATAATGTGAATCTGTAAAGTCACATTATCAGGGAGAAGCTCTTTTTTGATGAGAAAAACACTGAACATTTGGCCACAAAAAGAATGTTAACTTTATTGAAAAAGTAAAGCTTAAAGGGTAAAATGTTCTATTCGATAAAGGATGGAATAAAAGTTGCTTTTTTGTTAAACAACTTTTCTGATTCAATTTATTTCTTCTCAAATTTTACATTCAAATGGGTGAATTTTCAAATTGGTTAATGTTGCACTCTTCGTTGGTGTTGAATCCTTGTTCGGATATAAATAGTTTGATTCAAATTTATCTTGAATGGATGGCGAAAAGAATTGCGATCTTTTGAAAATCTTCTGATCGATTCTCTTTTGATTTTGCTATTGAGCGCATTACGATAATGATTCCATCGATATTGGTTATGATGAAAGGAACACACAAAAATGAATTGACTTGTTTCGAGTTGCTTTATTGATATTGATGTTGAGAAGGAAAATTAAAAAAATAATGTCTGAAAAGGTAAGATTGGTTAGGGAATGAAAGTAGCAAGTGATAATGATGATGGCAAAGGCGATAAAATTGAAACTGTAATAAGGCAAAAGGGTAAAGGTGTCTTGCATGGTTAAGCTTGAAAGAACCTGTGAATAAGTTATTTAATCGCTTCACTGATCCTCTTAATGATTTGTTAGACTCAAAGTCAATCTTATTGGTGACCTCATCTTTACTTTTCTCATTGATTAGAGTAACTTTTGTTACTTCCAAGTAATTCATCATTTTGCCAGCATTTATTGAGTAACCATCAAAAAGGTGGATGCAAGATGGAGAAAAGGTTTGAGGAGAGACGATAAAAAATGGAAGAAAAAAAATTTGGTTCGAAATGGGAAAGTGATTCAAGAATTCAGATTTGTTGACTCGAAATGTGAGATGCTAGAGTTGGGCTAATAAGTAATAGTAAAAGTTGAACTTGAATCTTGTTCAATTTTATTGAAAAACCCAGTCATGAGTAAAAAGGATTTGAAGAAGCACGTTGTCATGAGAAAGAATAAGTCTGAAGAAGGAATTTTTCTGTCCAAATTTTCGGACTCTCTCATTTGACCAAGAAAGGAAAATGCAGTAAATATAATAATCAATAGTTTCAATCTTTTTTGAATAACATTAATATTGAAATTTTCGTCAGTTTCTTATCGAATTGAGTTTTCGATGCAAAGTCTCAAATGCCATGAATAACATGGAATACATGAATGATCGAGTTTAGCCTTTTCTTTTTCTTCAATCTTCATTTTCGATTTCCACATGCATATTTCATTAGAAAAATAACGACTTTTAAGAATCAATAGATTCAATTTAACCATGATTTTTATCCACATTAATAACGTTCGATAACGAAGAATAACAAATTGGCGAAAACTTTTTTCTTATAACGCATGGAATTCGTCAGAAAAAGTTGACTGACGAATTGTAGAATTTTCGTAATTAATACCAAAAATGAATAAATTTTTGAATAAAATAATCGAATGTTGACTCACAGTATAATTCAAGTCGAGTTGAGGCAGAAATTCGTGGAATTGTAATATGATTTGTTGCTTTACATGTAAGGACGGAATCTGGATGTGAACGTTTTAATTTATCGATAACTAGTTCGTTAACGACTTGAAAAGTTTCATTGTTGAAATGGTAAGAATCGTCAATCAATTGATTATCAAGGTACCAAACAAGTTGAGGTGCCGGTTTGCCTGAGAATGAAGAATGGGCAGAAGAAAGTTAGTTTTCTTTATCAAATGAATATCGAAGTTCAATGATTGGGAAGTGAAAAATTATTCAAAATTGTAATGAAAAGTGAACAAAAGAGTTATAAAAATTTTTCAATTTTATTGTTTTTCCAATAAAAAAGCTAAACTTTTGAATTGAGTTTTCCCAAAACTCTGTAAACGCCTTTGAATAGAAAAACTTTGCCTTGAAATTTTCCTCTCAACATCTCAATTCACTGATCAAGATCAACCTTTTCCATTCAACATTCTTATTCTTTAGGCATCATCTCATACTTTATAATGTTATTAACCAATCGATATCTTATTAACTTTTCTCAGCCTGAAAAGAGAAAACCTAAAACTTTTTTTCCTCTTTTCTTTTGTAATCTTTCACTTTTTCACCCATTCTACTGTTCATTTAACAATAACTTTAGATAAACGATTGATGATGATGAGGATGAGAAGTTGAAGAAGAAAAAAGTTACTGATATTGCAATAGTGATTCACATAAGTGTTGATTTCGGTGGTTCTTTGGGCCATCAAAAAATGAAAGAAAATTGTACAGGGCATTTCAGCTAATTTGTGGGATTTCTTTGGCTTATTAATCTACTCTGATATAACTTAGCGAACTTGACATTTCGTCACAGACAATTTCTCAGATATTCATTTGTCATACCTAAAGGTCAAGATCCTCCAAGGTCATTTTACGGAAATTGATCTGGTGACATTAGAGAGAAAAAAGTCTATTTTATACTATTGGAGTTAAAAAGACTTCCAAACTTTCGAAGATTATCGAATCTCTAAGACAAGTGCTACGTGACAATGGCAAAAAGACGCGCGAAGATAAAGATGAATTATAAGTATGTCCTTCAGCGCTTTACTGTAAATATTCATAAAGCGTTTGTCATAGAGGCTCGAAGCTTAATCTGCTAAATCTCTTTGCTCCGAGAGTCATGAAATAAAACTGTTTTGACCTCTATTTGACCATTGGGAGTGACTAACGAAAAATGAACTTGTACGATCTTCGAGCTTATATAGCGAATCAATACATGTATCTTAGAAATTTCCTTAGATGCAATTTCAGTACGCTGAGATATATCAGAGTGTATCGAAAGGCAAAAGAAATCATACAAATCAGCTGGAATACCCTGTATATTTCTTTTTCTATTCTGTTGTTCAGATGATTTTATCTTCACAATTATTGATATTTTGTTGTGAATAAGAAGAAAAAATTGCCTTTTCTTCATGTTATACAATGTAATGAAAAAAGTATCAAAAGTGTTATCATTTGTTGTCTAGAGTAAATGGAAAAGTCTTTCATTTTTCTTTCTCTTCTAACGTCTTACAAGGCTATGAATATGAATCAGAAATTATTAGATTGAGAAGAAATGGATTGATCGAAATGAGGCAAAATGGGAAAGAAATGAATGAAAGAAGCATTATTATCATGGATATTGCTCTGATACTCACCTCCTATTGCAATGCAATTCAACTTTAACTGTGAATCTTCTGGATAAGGACCGGCTATTTGACCCAATCTGAGGCCACTTTGAGGATCACTAATGATGACATCATTTGGTGGCACTGGCAGAGTGGACAAGAAAACAAACATTCAACTTTTTAAACTGTTATATGATCAAGAATCAGAAAGATAAATGAATCAATCAAGATGGTTTACGCTGACAGGGAATTTTAACCCCAACTTGAGGAGTGAGCAATAAAAGTGGAAATTAATAGACACTTTCTCAATAACGAACCAGATGAGTTAGCAAAATTCATTAATTACAGTAGAAATGAACTGAACTGAATGATAGATTTTTTAATAATTCGTTGAATTGATAATCAATTTGAAAAAGGTACAAAAATGTTGACTGATAAAGTTTAAGAAAAGATTTTCGAGTGAATAAACTTCAACAAAACTTTCAAATTCAATTGTCATTCGCATGTCGTTTTTATCTTTCAACAAACTGATTTTCGAATCGAATCAAAATTCCGTTTAGCCAAAAGTCAAAAACTTACAAAGCTTTCCAAGTTCGAAGTAAATGAGTTTTCATCTTCGATGATGACTTTTAAAAATTATTCTGCTTTCATGAGAAACTATAACGAAAGTTTCGTAAACGTTGAAATGCTTTTTCAATTTTCTTTTCTCAATCCTGAATATCCGAACTCTGCTTCAATTTCTATTGAAAGTTCAATTGATTAAAAGTCGAAATAATTTGTTGGTCAAAAGTTAATCACAAATGATTAAGAAATGTTTAAGGTTCACAAAAGGCGAGTAGAAATGGCTTTCAACAGTAAAATACATTTGGACTTACAATGATGGTTATCATTTTGTTGATCATTTTAAAGCTCATTTGTTGTTCCCTAATAACAATGATAATAATAATGATACCTTGTTCAATGTTTATAATCTTTGTTAAGAGTTGAGGTTCTCTGTGATACAATTTTTACTCTGAAAGATTACATTAGTTGAGTTAATCTAAATCCATCTTAAACTTCATTCATTATCCTTGTTTCTCCTGTTTTCAACCCATGTTAAGCCTTTAAGCTCAACATCACTTTATGAGTTTTTTACTCCCGCTCTTTACTCCATTGCCTTTTCCTTTCTGCTTTCTGTTTTTCTCCTTATTTTTCATCTCTAATATCATGAAACAAAAATGAACCTTATTTTGAGGAGAAGGAGAAAAAATAATACTTTCATCTTTTCCCTTATGGAACCGATTCATTTCTTGATCATCACCGTCTTGAAACCATTACAATGGCTAATCTTTTGGCTCACTTTACTCTACGAAATTCATTTGACGAGACGAGAAAAAACAATTTCAAGATAAATGTCAATGAATAGTAAAAATTAATCATGATAAAGAGGAAAAGGCAAAAATAAAATTTGAATTATTCAAAAATAATCCATTGAAAGTTGAACACATTAAAAGCTAAACAAGAAGTTGAATCATCAATTGAATGTTTCAATTGGTAAATTGAATTTTGAAGCGGATTCTATACTTAAAAATCAAATTCCATTTGAATTTTCTTTTCCATGAATATCTTTAGAGAATAAAATTTCCGAAAAAATTCTAATTTCGATTGCGATTTTCCATTCACTTCTCAAAAAACAAAATGTTGATTACGTCGGTAAAACGCCGACTCCAGAAAATTTGATTCGAGAATTTTTACTTTTCCATGAATTTCTGGAAACTTGGATTGATTAATACAACTGTATTGATCAAGAAGGAACAAAATTCTAATTTTCGAATGTCGATTTCGATTTTCTACCATTTTCTTTCCTTTGTTTCTTCTTCTCTTCCTTATTAACTTGGTTTTCTTGAACATGAAGTTTATTACGATCAAGATTAGGATAATGGATTGGCTTTTCCTTTGGCTCAATGTTGGGTTATTGATTAACAAGTAGAGTTTGATTTAATGAGAAGCAAGAAGAAAAAAGAGCGAGAAAAAAACGGTTCTGTTGCATGGTAAGTTGGATGATGAAGAAGGAAAATGATTGATTCCAATTTGGTAAGCTTACCAATTATAAATAGATTTATATTGGATATTGAGGTTCGAGACCATTTATAATCTACTCTGCATGAATAGATGCTGGCATCCTCCTCTCGAACTGGATTAATGTTGAGTATTGACGGAGAAGAGGAAAGGTTGAAGTAAATGCGATTCTCGTATTCAGAAGCAAGGGTTATTGAGGCAGTTTCAAGTGAATTGGATGAACGAGCATCCAACTTGAGGAAGGGTGGACCCGTTCCGTAGGCACTTTTAAACCATAAAATTAACTGAACAGAATCGTCTGTAGGTGAACTTGTGTTGCAGGGTAACTCAACTGAAGAACCAACAACAGTTTCAACTTGAGGATAAACTGGAACATTGCACACAAAAAAGCAAAAGAAATGGACAAAAAGATAAACATGAGAAAATTCAAGTTGAAAAGAAACATTGAAAATTCGGAATGAATCGGCTTTCGTCTTTGTTGCACATTTGGGTTGATTTTAATGTCGACACTTTTCTCCTTCGAACGAAACGATATTGTTCAACGAAAATGTCCAACTTTTGAAAATCCCGACTAAATTTTGGCGAATTTTTCTCGTTCGAAGACGAAAGAAAACTTACCTTTTTTAACGACAGAATTTGCCTTTGAACTGTTCATTGTATCGAGTAATCCATTTTTGGTTAAAGACTTTGACACACTAGAATCACTTTTATGGTTAAAGTTGAAAGTCAAAAGGATGCTGAGAAACACTTTAACTGTTGAATCCATGGTAAATCCCAGTTGCTCAATGTTGTTCCCAGTAAAACAAACTCGAGTATAACTTTGAACCAAATGGAAACCTTCAAACAATCCTTTTACCAAAACTCGAAGAATCAAACATTTTGGTGGAGAAAAAACTTTATTAAAGTGTTGCCCTCTTTTATCGAGAATGGCTGTTATCCAATGTGAAAAGAAAAATTCTTGCATCGATACAGAATTCCATGACTGAGAAAACTTGTAGTTGCAGACAAAAGAGGGAAACATTGGATTCCATCAAAGTTTTGAGTTAAGATGTTGAAATTTTATTACAGTAGGTATTAGACTTAAGTTAACGAAAGTCGAGAGTTATTTCATAGTCACCATCTAACAAGCCATAAAAGTAGCTTTAAGATCGAATTTAATTTTGTCCATTTCTCCATTGTCTAGTTTCTCTGAAAACTAATTATGACTGAGATGGCGACACCTGAAAATTAACTTAACTCTGGCTCTATTTTGTTAACTTAACCCTAGTACCTACCGTATTAATATTCAACCGCTTTGCTGCCTTCTTAGACATTACCCAGGCCCAAATCATTCTGATAACTTTATGGTGCAAGGTTTAAAGAAGTTAACTAATAATTCAAAAGAAAACTGTTATTAAATTCTTTTTATTAGAACGAGTGTACTGGCCCGGTAAACTTTATGACGGTAAACATGATAAATCCCAGTTGTTCAGTGTTGTTTGCAGTAGGACAAAGTCGAGTAAAACTTAGATTCAAATGAAAACCTTCAAATAATCCTTTTACCAAAACTCGAAGAGTCAGATTCTGCTTGAGAAAAAACTTCTAAAAAGTGTCGCCCTCTTTTATCGAGAATGGCTGCTATCAATTCAAGAAGGAAAATTCTTTGGCTAAATCAAGAATTTTCTGACTGAGAAAGCTTGCATCTTCAGACAAAAGAGGGAAGTATTAGATTCCATCAAAGTTCAACATTTTCTCCTTCCTTTTTTGCCTGCTTTTTTGGCGTTACGCAAAAATCAACAACAGACGAGTTGTGATGAAGTTTCTATCAAGTTGACTCCGGCGATTATCCAAAGTGAATAATATGTTATCAGCATCCAAAGTGTTTCCATTTGTATTGATGTTTTTACAACATTTCCGGAAAAGTGAGTTTAGTGTTTTCAAATCAAATGCCAAAAATGGATTACCCGATGCAATAAATAGTTCAAAGACATTTTCACCCATTAAAAAGGGTAAGTTTTCTTTTACGAATGTTCGAATGCCTGGCGGTTTTGATGATCAACTTTGACCAACTGGAATTATGTGTATTTACGCGCCAATTTTGCGATTTGATTGTTCGTTTTTCGTGTTTGAGTGAAAAATAGAGCTTAAACTTTTTCGTTTTCTCTTCTTTTTGTGCTCTTCCGATCAAGGCAATGTTAATGAAGTGACCAGTTTTATTGGTGGAATGGCTCAGTTGCCCTGCAATGTAACGGCAGGGATGAAAGATGATTCAATACGTTTAATATTGTGGTTTAAAGATAGTCTACCTGGCGGACCAATTTACAGTGTCGACTCGAGAAACGCCAGTCTTAGTTTAGCCAAACATTTTTCTACAATTGAAAGCATTGGAGTTCGAGCTTCGTTTGATTTAACAACCAATCCAGCCTACCTTATTCTTGATCCGTTACGAGAAGAGGATATCGGTGAATACAAGTGTCGAGTTGATTTTGTTGAAGGACGAACGCTCACTACAATTGTTCATCTCAAAATAATAGGCAAGTAAAATGTTGATCATTTTCAATTGGAATCAAAGTTTTCGGCAAATTTTTGCTTTAGAATATCGTAAATCAAAGATCTTCAACCAAAAGCTTTGGACCATTTCACAATTAAAAAGCACAGTTGACATCAACTGCTCATCTAGTGAAAGAAAATAATGTAAAAATTGATCGGTCCTTTGAAAAATTACAAATCAAATTGGGAAAAAAATTCGTTTTGTTCGAGTTTGTTTCCAAGTTTTATAGCATTACAATTCATGTGTATTTTTAGGAATTGAATTGCCAATTTTGTACAATTTGAAAATTTGATTCGAAAAAAGCGTTTAAATTTTTTCTCTGAAATCAAATTACGATTATGTAAATAAAGTGATTCATGACTTTGAGTTAAATCTATTGCAATGACTTTGAATTTGATCCGTTTAAATTCACTTAACTTATGAAAATTTTGTTTTGTTTCACTTTGGCCAAGTTCACTTGTACTTAAGTCAAAGTCATCAGTAACCATTCCTGACGCTTTTAAACATGTTTTTCAAATATTGCACAACATTTGATTTGAAAAACACCGTTTTATTGAGAAAAGGTTGAGACTCTGAATATTTTTAGGATAATTGGCATACCTCATGGAAAGACGATAACTGATTCAGTTTTAAAATCTCACTCGAGAATAGCTAACATGAAATTTTCATTTGAATAAACTTTGAATGCATAAATTGTTCTAAGAACGGAATTGTGTGTGTTTTCGAGTTTCTAGGAATTGAATGATATCGAAATTGAAATATTTTTTCGCTAAGAATTGAAGGAGTTTTGAATAAGTTTGAAAGCTATTAATATATTAAGCGACCTCAAAGTGATCGAGAAGAGCTTTCATGACATGAATAATCCGATGAAATGGTAAATCAAGTTTTACGGCAAAATTAACTCAGAAAATCTTTATTTCCGAATCATTGAACTTACAATTTTTCCATTCGAAAACTTTCCGTGAAATGAAAGATCGAAAAGTTCATCATGTGATGAAAAAAAGAACACAGAAAAACAACATTTCCATCAGACAAGCTTCGAGTAAATTTGGCTGATCAAGTCTAACAAATTCATGAATTTCCATATGTAAATCATTAAACTGCTCAAAAAGATTTTCCTTAGAAAACATTGATTCCTTAAGATTGAACATTTTTAAATAACTGTTTAAAATGTTTGCCAATTTTTTGACAATTTCAGTTCCGCCTTCAAACATTGTGATAACTGATTCAAATGGTCATTCAGTTGAAACTTGGGCTGGTCCCTATGATGAATCATCAACAATTAGCTTCACCTGTACATCAAAAGGAGGTGAGTTTACATCGAGTTCGTCCAAATCATTCCAAAACATCAAATTTTTTTCACAGCTCAGATTGATGAGAAAACAATTATTTGATCAAATTTTACTAAATTAAGTCTTTATTAACCTTTGCTGAAAAAAATTATTCATCAGTTTTGACATGAAAGCTGAAAAACTTACAAAGAAGAGTTAGTTTAGAAAAAAATTGAAACATCATTCAAGCAGATAACTTTTAATTTGTATTTTCACACAAATTTAACCAAAATTTATGCAAATTTCAAT
Source organism: Tetranychus urticae (assembly GCF_000239435.1). The sequence goes on from NW_015449938.1 coordinate 476,333, forward strand.
TCCAATTAAAGTGATTAGAATGGGTTCTCAAGAGAAGATCAAATAAATTAATCTGAAAAGGTTGAAACTGTGAAGTAAATAAACTGTTACAGGTTAAATTACTTTATCTGTAAACAATTAATCATGTTCATTGACTGGTCGATAGACAATGAGAATGGGTTAAAGAGTGAAAAATGGTTTATTTGTTGCAAAATGAAGCAAGGAAAGGATGAGAAGCGAAGAGTGATAAAAATGATGATCAAGAGAATGGATTTCAAATGAAATGGTTTAGATGTAAAGGATAGGAAAGCAAAAGCAAAAGCAAAAGAAGAAGAAGAAGAGAAAAAACGAATTTTCAATACTTGGGTTTCTCTTCATTTTCAGTGTTTCCCGAATGAATCTTGTGTGTTCATCAAGCATGGATATGAGATGGTTATTGAGATCTTGACTGGGATTGATGGATGAAGACACACAACATGAAGATATGGATGGAAAGGGAGTAAAGAATAACAAATGAAAGTAAAGATGAAAAGAGAATGGAAAAAGTTGGCCAAGAGAATGATGAAGAAGATGAAGGGAAAGATAGAGAAGATGAGATTGATAAACAATTGAATGTAAACGTAGTTCAGTTAATTACACACTTGATTTGACTTTGTTTTCACTTCTTGCGCGTTTACTTTGGTTCAACCTCAGCCATTGAGCCAAAAATAATCAATGATTAAAACCTTATTGATGATAATTGTTGCCTTTGATTAGCATCATTAGTATGCTCAACTAAACCCTTGCCTACCAATTAACTTGTTATTTACAAATACAATTGAATGCACATTTCAACACCTTCCTTTCAGTTTACAAATTGACTCTGTTTTTCAGTTTAAACTTTTCCAACTCCAACTCTTTCCTCAACCCTTTGATTCTAATTTAATTTCCTTTCTCTTTTTTCCCTCTCTCGCTCAGTTTCAAGTGGAACAGAAGAGAAAGTGATGAAAAAAAAAGAGTTTAACTTTTTACCTTTTTTGCTCCATTTTCTGTTCATTCAATTTTCTTTTACTTTTAATTCAATCAAATGGCTTTTTCTCTCATTTTGATGAGATTTTGAATTTATCTTGGTAACCGTGAATAGATAACGGATAAAAATCAGAATAACCATTGAAAGATAATGTAATATACTTACCTTTTACTATTTGTATTATCGATTATATTTACTCTCGAATTATCTTCTCTCTTTCACTCCCAACTCTTGTGATATCATTCCCAGTAGATAAAAATTCCTTTTCATTTTCTGCTATTCACTGAAATACTTTTATTTTCTCATCATTTTCTTTCTTTTCCTTTTCGCCTTCTTTTTTCCTTTTTCTACCTCACATTCTCATTTTAATCACGAAACTTTGTTACACTGTTTACTTTTAATTGTAGCTAATGGAAACTCTGATTGTCTTTTCATTTCCAACAACTTCACTATTCTCATCAGAATCATCCTTTTCCATCAATATAAAAGTCTTGATTTTTTTTCCTCTTCAACCAAATCAACAACTTATTGCCAGTGTTTCAAGTCGACAATGACATGATAATGTGCATTGTTAGTGGTCGGTTGAGATTTCATGGTTATTCAAGAAACTTTCATGATTTATTCTGAAACATTTTTTTTCGAAACTTTTCTTTTCTAAATCAGAGTTGGATTATATTGTAATGGGATTTTTATTGATGTGGGAGGCATAAGCTGTTCATTTGTCTCTTCACAGGTTAATAGGTTCATTTTACTCTTTGCTATTTGACTCGATTTTGGTTGCTCGTTTTTTTCCCAGGTAAACTCTAATCTCATGAGACTCTTGATCTTCATCATTGTTTGTCTGTCATTGTTTGAACTTTTGTAACAGGAAAAGAGGATGAATAAATGGCTGTAATTTGATGCAAAATTATCTGCTCGAATTTTCAAAGAAGAAAAAGGCGTTAATCAGACTCGATTAACCTAATCGGTTATTATTGTCTAACACTTTGACTCTTCCGTTCACAGTGAAGATGCTAAAAAGATTAATTTTGTTAATGCAAAAGTAATTGCAGTTAATCAGTTGCACACAATTGAAAAGAATCTACTTGGAATTTGATTCGAACTCAATTTTGGATCGCTAATGAAACTATTCTAATCTTTGCATTTCTAGGAGCGCCATTGCCTTCACTCATTTGGTTCCTCAACGGAAAACAATTGGATCAGCCTTACTTCACTGAAGAATCAAACAAAACTGTTACAAGTAGCCTGGAGATTCACAACGTTTCTCGTGATCACCTCAATTCCGTCCTTATGTGCAAAGCAACTAATGAATTGTATCCAGCCTCGATAAATGTCTCAATTACATTGGATATTAATTGTGAGTAAACTTAGCTGAAACAATAGATGGTAAAATGCCTCGGAAAAGTTGAGCGAAATCGTGAAAATCTTTTTTTTATTAGTTACTTTCTCAATCAATTGCATTTGCTTTGTACATTATGAGTTTATAAGAGTTTTTTTGTGCCTAAAAATGTAACTATCGAGTTACTTTGGTTAGTAAAGTGGCTCAATAATGCAATTGTTTCACCTCCAGCAGTTGGTAAACAATATTACTTTGCTATTGTAATGCTTTAACGATTAATTACCTTTTTATGCTTTTCCTTTATTCCTGTTCCTGAAACGAAGAAACGTTTTTTGAAAAATTTTCGATCTCTTTATTTCCATTGACAGTGAAACCTCTTTCTATTGAAATGATTCCACCAAGGAAACCTTTGATTGCCGGACAATCTGCTGACATTATTTGTGAATCAATGTATTCAAGGCCTCCAGCAGTTTTGACTTGGCTTAAGAATAAAAAGAAGCTTCTTGATGAAAGGTAAAACTTTAATAGTTGCAATTTAAACTCCCACAGAAATGTTCAAGTGCAACTCGTACGAGTTGAAACTAATTATAACACTCATTAAAAATTGCAATTCGAATGGCGATGTTTATTATTAAACTGTTTCTCAATCTAATTTTGCTTCTATTGAAGTTCAAAACGACCTCAAGTTGGCTTTGTAATGCGATATTATTAGCAACAGTTAACATCATTTGCAACCAGAAATAGTAAAGTGCTTAAGATCTAATGAATAGAAATGTGACTTTTTTTCAGTTTAACTCTTTATTCATTGCTAAATATGTAGAGTACAGCAAATATTTGTCCTTTTATCGAAGAAATGAAAAGAAAATAAAACAATGAAAAGTAAATGTAATTGCAGATCGAGTTTGCTTCTCTTGGGAAAAGTTTATTCAATGCTTTTCTATGTATAGAGACACTCGAAAATTGAGAAGCCTCGAAAAAAATGAAACTTGACTTTTTTTCTTGTTCAGCAGTTTGACAAGAATCATACTCAGAATATCAACTTGAGTCAAATGAAACGATACGAGCCAATGATTCCATTATGTTCAAGAGGAAACAAAAAAGGCTTACAGATAACAACTAAAACTGGCAACTGTCGAACAGAAAATTAGCTTCAAAGTTTTGCGACTTTTCTTTTTGATTTTCCTTCAAGTTCATTTGTAGCGAAATTTCATTCTTTCTTTTTCTTTTCCAGAGAAATCATCACTGAAAGCGGCAACAAGACGACAAGTGTACTAAACTTCGTGCCTTCTCATGAAGATAATGGACTTTATCTCATTTGTAAAGCTGAAAATATCAGGCTCAAGAACAGTGCCATTGAAGACAAACTGCTTCTCTATGTAAGGTGTAAGTGTACCTTCATTGTTTCTTCAAGAACCTTTTCTGTTCAATATTCATCGATCAATGTAACTTTTATGCTTTTCAAGTCAAAGTTTCTTTATAATCATTTAGTTAGCAAATCTTTTGCTTCTTCTTTTCATGTTCATCTTTCTAATTGTTCAATAGACTGATTTCAGCATTACTAGCGAAACAACTTTCAGAGACATTCAAGTACTTGTCATGAAATTACAATTGATTCAATTTCACATTCTGCTGTGAACCTTCTTTTCATGGAATTTTTCATTTTTCCAATTTTGTTTAGCAAATATATTCATAAGGTTCTTTCACATTTTTCCTTTGAAAAGCGTTTATTATAATTGTGAATGTCAAACTTGAGTGGAAAATTTGAAGCTAAAAGTTGAAGAGCGAAGAAGAAAAAGAAGTGACAAACAGGGAAACAATGAGTTTGACATTGATCCTAATCAAATAGAAAAGAAAAATGAGACAAAACTCTGAGGATTCTGAAGACTGAAGAAAAGAGAAAGAGTCGTGAAAAAAGTACAATAAGTATCCAAATGCATGTAACAAAACATGTTAAAATATTGATTGAAATATTCTTGACCAAACTTGAACCAAAGTCTCAAGCAAAGGCAAGATTCAAATTTGGATAATCGATTTGCATTGTCTTTCCATAAGCTTTACATTCTTGATCAGCAAATTTGCTCATCAGCAAAAAGTGTTGAATCAACTCTTGGAGAATGAATTTTCCAGTTTTGCTTCGAAATTGCATGAAACTTGGAAAAACTCGACACTGATGACACAATTTTTTGATTCATTTCAGTTGCACCAATTACTTCTCTTGTAATGGAAAACCATCAAAGTTTAATGGTTGTTACTGGTGATAATATTGAGTTACACTGTCAAACCAAAGCAAATCCAGAAGTTAGTGAATACTCTTGGAGTTTTCAAGGGAAACCCATCGATCATAAGATTTCCATGAAAAGTAAGTTTAACTCAATTTGAATGTAATTCTCTTAGCATAAGCAGAAAAGGATGAAAATCACGAGGAAAAGTGTAACGTCAGAACATTGGAAAGAGAAAAGAAAATCTCAGAAAAGTCAGTTTCTTTTGCGTAAACCTGATTCAACGATCATCTTTCATCCAACAACTAATTTCTTCAAAATGCTTTCATGATAATAATGGTTGAATGTAAAATGCTCAAAAGCATCAATGGGCAGTTCGCTGCAAACACGTTTCTGCATTTGAACTTCAATTGAACCAATTTCCTTTTCATTTCGACCTTTTGTTGCAGAAATTTTTTACGCTTTTTGTCGAGTTTACAAAATGAAATGGATGAATTGGAAAGTTTGATGGCACAAGATTGTTTCTCATGTTTTGCCATCAAATCATATTCATTGCTATAATTGGAATGATACAATTTTAGCAAATGCAAAATGAAATAATTTTATTGCATGTTTCATCAAATAAGTTGAATCCACTTTTATGCTTGCTTTATATTCAATTGAACTTGTCTCAATTTCAAGTGTCTATTCAACCTTTTTGTTCCCATAAATATCACTGAATGTTCACTTAAATGGAAACAGTTCAACATTTACTTTTCTGGTAGACTTTTTCATCTCTTTTCATTTCGAGGTTAAAGCTAATGATCACTTGAAAGGAAGCAAAGTTAAACCATAATTTCGACAATTGGTTAATCATTGCAATCTATTTTCATACTTTTCCAACGTAATTATCCCATCGAAAGTAATTGACTCGATAATTGTACTTGAATTTCAATGTTTATAACAGATAGTGACTGCAATTAAAAAGCAAGAAAAGACTATTGATATTGAAGTCCAAATTGAACAAATTAAGCATCAATTAGAATGTCTTTTTCGACTTGCATCAGAACCTTTTCAAACTAACTCGAATGACGCAGATTTGCAAAACAATATATTACAAAGTTTCTCGTTCTTACAATGTTTGATAAAAATAACAACTCGGAATTACATTTGAAGATGGATTTTACAGAAAGTTTCAATATTTTTCAATTCCAACTGCGAAGTAAGTTCACAGTGTTAATCATCTGTACAATCCTATCAATTGTAAGTAATCAATCAAGTATTAAACTCAACCTTGGCTAAACTCTGGCTTGAGCATTGTCTAGTCTCTAAGGAGCAAGTAGAGTCTTTTGAATAACAAGCATTTAGACTCATTTTTCGAACAAGAAAGTTTTTCACTTTTTGAATGCAAACTATTTTCACTTTGTTAACTTTAATTCTTGATGATGATAATAGGATGAAAACCAGTGACAGGGTAAGTAGGGATGAAGGACTGTAAAGAAAACTAAACATGATGAAAAGAAAATTGAGAATCGGATAACAATTTGAAGCAACTGAAAAATAAATAGCAAAAGCCTTGAGCTGATATACACTTTTTGGTTGTTACATCAGACTACTTGCAACCATCTCAATCTTTACTCTTTTTTTCATCTTCTCCACTTTGGTGTTATCCAATATTTCCTGCTACTCTGGGAGTGAGAAAATGAAAAAGCAAAGAAAAATGAAGTGAAAATAATTTGAGTAAAGAAAATTTGTTGAAAGTGAGAAGGATAAAGTTTGTGTCAATTTAAAGTCTGTCAATCAGATGAAAAGATTTTTGTACCTTTTAACTTTAAAGTTTCACTTTACCAGATAATAAGTGGTTGTGTTCATGTGGACAAGCAAACTTTGCCCAAAGGTTTTGTTGCGTCCATCATTGCTGACCATTTGCTTTACAAGTGTTTTCCTTTCAGTTCAACAGAGAAAAAAAACTTTATCAAAAGTTGAAAAACCTCAATCATGAGCCTCAAGTGATGGAAAAGCTAAATCTACATTTTAAGCGACAGTTGATTCGACGATTTTCTTTCACTTGTCCAGAGTGAATCTTTGATAACTGATTGTTAACAATGAGTTTAACTCTTCTAATGTTTAGTTTTCGAAATTGTTGAATTTCGAATTGAAAATTTCTCTAGAGAATCAATTTTGGAAATGTTTTTGCGCAAACCTTTTCTCATTGAGTTTGAACTTCAATTGGTCTGGAATGATTTACCGTTAGGTTATCAAGTTGCTCAACATTAAACAAGTTTAACCATTTGATTGATTTCGATGTTGGCACATGATAAATGTTTATCAGTTGTAATTTACCATAAATTTTAGCTTCAATTTTATTTAAACAACATTAGAGTGGAAAATGATTTATCACATTATCCATTCTCAGTGATAATAGTAAATTGAAGAGACTTGAAATTGACTTGAAACATACGAGTTGGAAGAAGAAACAGAAACAAGAAAAGGTTGAAACAATAAATTTATAATAAATCCAAGGATAAAGGTTAAATTCAATCTAGTGCAACAAAATCAATTGAGCAACAAGAAAAGTATGTCGAGAAGAAGGAAAAAAAGTCAATTTTTGTTTTTTCTTTCCTTTTGGTTTCTCTTGAAATGTTCAAGTTTTAAAACTCAATAACTGAGTAAACCCATGTAAACATTGTTTCACTGTTTATCAACAGCACATGAACACTTGCCAGTGAATTAGCAGAAAAGTGAAAATTGAACAAATGTTGATTGACTGAAAGAGACTGAAAAAAAGACAAAACCAGATAAACCAAGTGTGTTCAAAAAAAAGGTCATGAGATTGTTGTTATTGAGAGTTTACTTAGAAAATTGTTGATACAACTAAATGAAAAGGAAAAGAGATGAAATGAGAAATATCATTATATTTCATTTTACCATTTCTTGTTCATCTTTTCTCATGATTTTTCTTCAACTGTCATTCAAGTGAGATGAACTTGGAGATTATCAAAAGTGAAGCGCAAAAGGAAGAAGCAATATCTTGAACAGGGAAGAAGGGAAAAAGTAAAGTAACTTATCAAAATAGTGGATTTAATATCACTAAAAGTGATAAAATAAATATCGAAAGATATATATCGTTGCATTTCAAGTCAATTCTGTGGAATTTCAAGATTTCTTTCTTTTGCTTTCTTCTAAATCAATCAATGAATTTTTTCCTCATCATGAGTTTGTACAATCATTTCAGTCATTGTGTAATTCAATTCTATGCAACATGATTCTGTTGATTTTGATCTTGAAAAGATTGATACAAATCCAACCTCATTCCACATATTGATAACTCAATGTTTAAACTTGGGAAACTTCGTTGGTTTGTAAACTATTTTAACTTTGAACTCTTTTCAACAATTTCTCGATTTCCTTTATTCAATCAACAAACCACTTAATAGATATTAACGTAATCTTTCCTTTCATGTATTTCATTCAATAAACTTGACATTTACCTTTTCATTTCAGATGCAAAAATCAATGGATCATTTCTAAGCATCAATTCTGTTGGTAAAGAAAATTCTGGATCATATAAGTGCTCAGCTAAAAATGAAATTGGCTCTGGTGAAAGTGACCTTAATCTTAAAGTTAATTGTAAGTTTTACCATCAACAATGAAAATTGAATTCCCTTTCGTTTTTCATCCAACATCGCATTATTTAATTTCGTAAAATCTCAGACTTCGATTGAATAGAGAAGATTCTCATGGAAGTTCATTTTGATTAAAGAAATTACTTCGATTATGCTATCAATCGTCGAAACTTAAAAATCTAGTGTAAGAATCTTGTAAATTTTCTGATCTTATTGATGATTTAGCGATAGAAAGATGTTTGAGAAAGAATGAGTTTCAAATCGCTTTTGTTTAATCAAAGCCTTTCTTGTAACTTAATGATTTTTAGCGTTTTTCTGAATCCGTTGAAATATTTCTATCAAATTCTTGTTCAACAATAGAATAATCATTAGAAAGTTTTCATTGAAATGCGAGTTTTAAGTGCTTTTTAATTGGAAAAAATGTTTAGCTCGAGCAAAATAATTAGTTGATCATTAAGTCGAAGCTCAATACAAAAGCTAAACAGCAAAGTGTAGCTTTTAATAATTTACTTTTCTTTCATCTTGCTTGTGAAACTTTACAACTATTTCAGACGCAAATCTAATTACTTTTATGATTTATTATCAACTGTGTAAATTTTCACAGCCAAATTAAACTTTGTTGTTTTGTTTCTTTTGTGGCAAAAAAGTTTGTAAAAGTTTTCTTTCAAAACAATTTAAAAAACAGTTTGTAACATTAAATGTGATTCAACCGATTAAATCATTTTAATACCAAGATTAAAGATGCAAAATCCAAGAATGAATGAATAATGATTCAAGTAATGAAATAAGCTAAATTGTCTCGAAATCAAATGCGTTTGCTTCTTCGTTTTTTCGGTTTACTTTGTTTTACAAGCAGCTAATACTAAATCAATAACCATACAAAATAACTTGTGGTTAATAAGCATCTTTGGATTGTTCATGAATACTCTTTTATGGATAACTATTCATCGTTTCAATACAAAGTAGCTTCATTATTGCTACTCTTCTTTAGAAAAATAGTTTCTCAGTTGAAAAGTGCAAGTTTACTAAACTCTGGTTCATCATCTTTATCCATGTTAAGCTAACAAGAGTTAGTTTTGAAAATATTTTAACTTTTCCTGTAACTTTTCATTGATTGAAAATCTCTAATTAGTATTCAATGGGCACACAATTTCAAGGGAATGCTTTCAGGAGAAATTTTTATTCTTACAAAGTTCATGATCATGATTAAGTCGAGTAAAAAAAAGTTCAATAAAATGTTGAATTTGCATACAAAGTTATGACAGCAAGTTGCTATTGTGGTTTAAAGCCTTTCAAAAGGTTTAAAATTTTCAACATTTTTCCAATTCTTTCCTCGTAAAGCTTTTTTTAAAGACTAACTTTCGATTTTTTTACATCAAAATTTGTTTTTACAAACTTTTTATGCTCAATAATGTTCAATGTTTTCCAACTGAAACGATCTGAATGAAAATGGTGAAATGATAACTAGGTAAGAATGTTGAAGAATTAAAATGAACAAAATTGAAATTCATGATGTTCTTTTGATAAGCAATCTCAACAAGCAACATAAATACATAACAAGATGCAACAAAATGTCAAACTTCGATTGGAGTCACAATGAGCCAAACTTTACTTCATTTGCTCGTAGCTCAAAAAATTTAATTTCTCGATTTTTTCTCAGTCAAATGTTTCCAATTCTTTGAGGTGATCAGTAGTAATTGGCTCGGGAAGAATTGCGATTGTTGAAAGTTCTGTCAGAATAATGCTTTCCAAAGCTGATCAAAAATCTCGATATTAATATTTTCTCTACTGAAGTTATAGTTGCATCTTTGGATTATGCTCTAATCACTAAACGTCCAAAGGTTTACATTAATGTTTAATAAACTTGTTGGAACAATTATCATGATAAATATTTCATAATCTAACCAGTAGATTGAAACGAAAATGATGATGTATCGAGTAACATTGTAACATTGATTATGAGAATAGTTATAATAGCAATTAAAGAATGAACTTTCCTGACATTTATTATCTGTAGTTCGAGATGTTGTACTATTAGATGACATTGTGAGTACATTAATGTCATTAATTTGATTACATTCATTAGTGATATTAGAGTCGTTTCCTTTTCGTTGCCAGTTGTGATAGAAGGAGAAAACAGCAAGAAATGAACTTATTCATTATATTCATCATTTGAACCATCATCAATTTTTTTTCTTCGCCTCTCTAATTTCCATCTCTGTCTGTCTCTGGCAATTATTTGTCTTTATCATTTAAACAATGGAAAAGGAAAAGTCTTGTGAATAGAAAAGCAATGAAGTCTTGAAATTGTTGAATGTTGGTTAAGTTTTAATATCAATTTTTTTCACGTTACTCTTCATCATTTTCACCATGTTTCAACTCTTTTATTTCCTTCGTTTTTTGCCTACTTTCGTCTGAAATTGTCTGAAAACAATGGATAATTTGCAAATGTATAATTGGCTGAGGAAATTGAGATTTCAGGATCTTTCTCTTCATTGTTTCACTTGATGTATTCAACGTAATTCTGAAACTACCCTAGTTAGATTCCAACAGGGAATTGAACAAGAGTTTCATTTTTTGCGCTTCTTTTCGTGGCTCTTGTTTTCTTCTTTCAACAATTTCCTAAATTACTCCAATGCTTCATCACAGGATATTATTCATGTTACTTTTCAATCATTAATCCAAGGGAAATTGGAATGTGAATAGAAAATACTTTTCTTTCGATATTTTCTCTTATGAATGATTTCTTTGAGCTAAAAGTTTTGACTTCAAGACGAGATACGAATTTTAAAGAGCATTTGCATTTGACGTTGATTCAATTCTCTTTTGTTTATTTTCTTCATCTCAGATTTACCCGTATGTGAACAAAATCAAAAGACTACTTATGGAATTGGTTTACGTGAAACTGTTCGAATACTGTGCGTTGTCGATGCTTCACCGGCTACAAATTTAACCTTCCATTGGACTCTAAACGATACTCAACTTGCCCTTAACCTCAAGTATCCGACCAATGTTGAAGGATTGAGAAGTTCACTTCTATTTACTCCATTGAACTTATATGATTATGGATACATTCAATGTTGGGCTCGAAATGAAATTGGTAGCCAGCAAAAGCCTTGTATATTCCAAATTGTGCCAGCAGGTAATTCCTTTTGCTAATTATTTTTGGTCCTAAATATTTATTTATTGTACAAATCACTCTGAACGGTTATTAACAAAGCAAAACTAGAAAGGATGAGGGTTGAAGAATAGGGAAAAATGTTATTAACAGATTTATTTATTATAATGATTATAAATCGGATTTCAAGTTGAAACTTCGAACGCCTTTTTTGTGGATTTAGATTTTTTCATCAAACTCATTATTCTCGTGTAATTTTTAATGAACATTCAGAACGTGGCATAAATGAATGGTAAAGGGAATTGAATCTACCACCTAAATGAACAATAGTTCGTTGATCCACCATTTTGATGGAAATGAAGTGCATCATCATCTGAAGAAACCTAATATGCATCGTTAAAGGGCATTTTCAACGTAATCGAATGAATTGACCGAGATTACTACCGAAATTCTTGATACAACGCTTAGAATTACAATTCTCATCAATGACAATGCATCACTCGCATAATTTTCAACAAATTATTAATATCGACCAATCACATTTGTTTCTCTTTCTCGAGCTCTGACGTTATATTTTTGTTCAATATTTTTGGTCTGATGAATCAGATGAAACACATCCTAAGCAAACACAGAGAGCAATGAAAGTTATTAGAGATACAATTTTTGTCAACTGCATTTTAGCAATAATTTTTAGACTCAATTACACATTTAAAACAATGTAAGCTTAAAACTTGAACAAATAAAATTGGAGTTAACGAATTTTTATGCTCGTTTTATATTTGCACAATGAGTCAACTTTTCTTATTTATTTTGACTGAATAAATACCAAAGCTCACCACGAGGATGTTGTCTTTATTGTAATTAGCACAATTCAGGTTAACTCAACATTAACTTTTAATTATTTGATATCAAACAAATTGTTTAATGTCATGAAAATTTGTTCACATCAATTTGGAACTCTAAAATGTCTATTGATGAGCTGGCATATGACAAGATCATTTAAGAATAGTTTGTAATGTCAAATGTAAAGCTTCGAATAATGTTTAATTTGCTGTTGTTCTTTTCAAATATATTCAAATCATTTACAAGGTTAACTCTAGCTGAATTGCTGATGAATCATTAAACAAATATCCTGAACTTTGCATTGAGACGAGTTAAATGCATTTCTTATACACGTTTTCAATCCAATCTTACTTTTAAGCTCATTTCTCTTGAAAGACACAAAACTGTTCCACCAAAATCAGACACAGAACGAAAAAATTTAACAACTGAACGAGCACAAGGTCAAACTGCTAAAAAGCTTCTTGTGTCTCAACGCTCATTCATATACCAGGATTAAAAATTAAGTTGAAAAAGTAAGCTTTACAAATCGAAATATCATTTCATAATGAAATCTCAAATTTTTGTTACAATAACTTGTTAGAGTTTATTGTTCAGATTCATTTTTGACCATCTAAGTAAACAAAACCAACAGACAACAAAACATTGTCAACATCGATTAAGGTCTAGTTAATTGTCATCATGCTGAGCCATTCATGACTATTATTTGTATGTAATGTCGCTCTTTGTTTCCAGTGCAACTCTGTTCTGTTTATTTCTTCTTTATTCTTAAATCTCATTCATTGCTATTAATCATAATTTGATTCTTTCAATTAATTCCTGGATGTAACTGCAACAGCAATTGAAATTGATAGCATTTTCATCATTAATCAATCCTGACTTATCTCACTTTGAGGTTGTAACCTTATTCGTTTAGAGATGACAACGAGAAAAGAGAGAGAGAAAGAAATGTGATGATCATGCAATGAAGATAATCAAGACCATGATGATGATGGTGGCAAAGAAAAGATTAAGAATTACCTTTAATCAATAGCAAAATAAACATGAGCTTAGAGCATCATCAATCTCATTGTATATTCATTCACAATTCAACAAATCATTTGCATGTCAAACAAAATAATCACATTGGATAAAGGTTAAACTTCACATGCAATTATCATTAGCTTCAAACAATAACAGAATCCATGAAAATGTTGAAACAAAATATCAAAGTGTATCAAAAGTGAGAAATAACGATTACCTTTAATGACTTTACTCTTCAATGGTTTATCCGTTAACATCTCAAACCATCAAATCATTTTTTATCCTCTACAAAATGATAAAATGACTTACTGTGAGAAAATGCGCTTCGTTTGTTGAACAGCAGAAAAAGTTGCTTCCAAAGTTAAATTCATCAATTGCAGAACAGAAAATATCGTAATTATCGAATTTTTGAGTTATTCTGAAATAAAGAATTTTTTCCTGTTCACATTCGAAGCATTAACTTTTTGAATTTTGATTTTGCGATTTTTTCCATTTTTCCAACTAATTTTTTTCTGAGTGGTTAAATGTTCTGCTGAACTTCCCTTGAAAGTCTTTTTCAGCGTTGATTGCATCTAGTTTGGCTCGAATTTTCATGCAAGTTCATTTAATTTGTTTTTCTTCAATCACATTAAATGGAATAATTTGATGTGTTTACCACTCTTGGTTAATTTGGTCAAGATTCAGATCAAGTTATGTAGGTCATTCTAAGACCCTTATCGATTTATCGAGTCTAGTCGAGTCATTCAAGATGCGATTCCAGTCCTTTCTCAGCTCATCTAGAAACTTTGTAACTTTGTCATTGCAACTTCTTGGTGATTTTCCTTGTACAAAATTGTAGATTTGACTTGACTTTACTAGGAATTCCATGCAAATTTTCTTTACAATAATTATCTAAATTTTAAACGGAAATCGTAATTTTACTTTTCAACCTCCGAGCTCTGCCAATGTACCCTCTAGAGCTAGTCTTGTTAACCCAATTAATCTACAATAAATAAAGGGGAGGTTGTTTTCTAACCTACGCATTTGTGTAAATTTGCTAGAAGTTTGAAAGCTTTTGGCATTTAAAAGGGAACAATTGACCTTCTATTGATAATGTATCAACATAGAGCTTGCTGATTAAATAATTACTATTTACTGTGGCATAAAATGGTAATTTTATTTATAATTTATTAATTGAATGTGAATAAAATTAAGTATTTGTACAGATGTAAGCAGGGTATAAAAAGACATTCAAATCGGAGGAATGGTATCAGTTTGATTCTTAAGCTTATAAAGTTATTTTGCTTTCAATCAACTAAGAATCTATAGAATATTATTAACAGTTATAAGTCAAAATGCAATTGACAAAAATTGTATCCTTCTGCTTCATAATTACTTTCGTTCTCATCACTTTTTCCGGTCTGGTTTATGCTGAGAAAAAACGCAAACCACCAGGTCTTTTGGGTCTCGGTGTCCTTGATTTATTATGAAAGGAGCATCTTTTGACAATCACACTTTGAAGTTTATGGTTTGATTTGCTCCATGTAATAGAATGCCAGTCCTGAAAATAAAATAAAGTTAAATTAAATCAAATAAATTTGTCTGATTCATTTAAACTAAGTCAGACGATCGATCGGCATAATCGGAGCGTGTTTTAAAACGGTATATTTACCTTTGAATTTGTATTTATTAGTCTTTGTTTATTTTCGGTTATTTCGATAGCAAAATCCTTTGTATTGATTTTGGTTCCTAAAAAATCTCCAATTAAGTTTGAAAAATGGTCGCAATTTTTCAGTGTAATGTTCTGGGATGAAATACAGTTGTATATTAGATGATTATCGCCTATTTGATGATCAACATGTTTTTACAGATGCGGAACTCAATCGAAACATCATTTAGAAAAATCATCTCTAATCAAATGATCATGCAATGATCAGAATGATTGAAAAAGTAAATCTTATTGAAAACACGATAAAGGTCCATGGTTATACCATGTAAAAAGCAATTAATCAAGTTTACTATTTATTCATTTGGTCAGTCTTTTTGCTCTTCTCGACTCTTTAATTTACTTTTATTTAACCGGAATGTAATGAACATCATTAATTATAAATAACTTTATTCATTGCTGTAAATCTGGAAACGGTGTTTCAATCAACCTAATCCATGATCTTTAATCATGTTCCTACTTTCATTTCAACATTGATTAATCAATTTCGAAATCTGTAATCTTAATCTTTAATCGACTTTTCATTTTCTGTTTTTTTTCTCTACCTTTTTCCATTCTTATTACCCAACTCTAGGCCGTCCAAGTGAACCCTCCAAGTGTACCAAAACCGAGTTGAATGATGTTGCACTCAAGATTTGCTGTGATCCCGGTTATGATGGTGGACTGGTTCAAAAGTTTCACCTTGAAGTGTACAAAAGTGAACAACTAAGTGCCAATGTAATATCAAATGTGACCACAAGCGAGACACCTCCTTGCTTCACCCTTGACAATTTAACTCCTTCAATCCATTATATTTTCAACATTTACTCGTCCAATTTAAAGGGTAAAAGTGATAAAAGTTTCACATTAACTGGAACCAAGCAAACAACCAAACAACTACCATTAGGTTTGTTCCCATCTCTTTTGTAATGCCTTTATTAAAAGCCAAACGATGATAATTTCTTCATCTCTCTTCCTCTCAACTTTTCATCATTTTCATTATTTTCACTTTTCTTTTCACACACATAAACATTCAAGTATAAAAGACGAAAATCCACTTAACCTCATCATCATCATCTTCAACCCCATCATCCGCATCATCATCACCATCAGCCAGCAACTTGAAGCCATCAAATCAGTCTCACTCAACTCTTTCGTTTTGCAAAAGATAAAAATCATTTCTCCATCATTCAGTCTACTACTCACAGCTAAATTGAAGAGATGGAGAAAAAGATGAAACGAAGAAGAAGAAAAAAAATGTAATAAAATCTAATCCTGCAACTGAAACAATAGACTAAACCTTTGCTCATCCTAATTGTTTACCCATTTTTCCCATTCCATTCATCCTCATCACTTTGCTCACTATTTTTTTCTATTTTTATTGTTGTTCTTTTTCCGATCAGGCACTTTTATTGATGAAATAATTTCATTTCATCAGTAATCTTTTTTAATCTTTCCAACTACAATCAAACTAGAGATCAAATTGAAAGCATTAAGTTGAACACGAACTTGACAATTTTACAATTGAGAGAAACCTTTAAATTTTTCCTGTTCTTCATCTTCTCAGTCAATTGAAACTTTGTCTCAACCTTTCTTCTTATCGTAACAATCAATGATTCCTGAAAGACTGAGTTGTTCAATTTACCAAGTCTACCAACTAAACTTGATAAACACTAACACAACACAAATATAAGTCAGGAAAAGAGAGACAATAATGACAAATAATAATAATGATAAGATGAGCTCAACAGAAAAGAGCTGCAAGAGGAAAAAAGAGAAACTTCATCAACTTTCCTTCGACTTGGATGGAAGTTGGCAAAGAATAGGAAAATGAAAAGAAAGATGGTGATGACTGAATAAGATGGAAAAAGGTGTTGATAATAGTGATGATAATATTGATGATAATCAGAATGATTAGAAGCCAGAGCTTGGAATTATCTTCATCTGTCATTTCATCGTTTTTTTCACTCGCCATTTCAAAACATTTCCTTTTCTTTCGACTCTTTTTTTCCTTCGCTTCTTTTTCGGCCTCTAATCATCATTCTGATACACCTTTATTCAACATTTACCGCCATTCCTTGAGCCAACTTTCAAAACTCACTTTTCACCTCAACATTTACACTCTTTCTCTATCAACTTTGTTCTGGACAAAAGCGCAAGAAATAATGAAAAGAATGTAATGATTCTCTCTTTTTTTCTTTCTTTCACTTCTATTTTTGTCATCCATATCTTCCATGTGGATCATATTTTCACCATTTTATGTACCAATTTCATTGATGTTAATGGTCATCATAATCATGATTATTATGGTCATGATCTGCTTGGAATACTCAGAGAAGGGAACAAAAAATGCAAGTCAAATGTCTTCCTCGATGGTAACCATTGCCTTTGCTCTTCTCTTCCTTTCGAGTTTATTGGTTCTGATAATATTGAGACGAAGATCTAAGACAGCCAAATTATTGCCTAAACCAGAAATGGATGTTAACAGTTATTCACCTTCACTGTAAGCAATCAAATTATCAACAGTTGAAATAGCTTTTAAATGGGAAAAGATGGAAATGCTAATGAAGAAAAACAAAAAAATGAAAGCAAAAATTGCAACAAGAAAAAGCCAGAAGAGATAGAGAAAAAACAGAAAAGAAATAAATGTTTCTTACATTTGCTTTTCTCCATCTTCTTTCCATCTTCATCTTTTCTCTGCTAATATTTTGATATCTTTCTTATCATATTAATATATATAAATACATAAATGCATTTCTTTCTCCATTAACTCCTTCTCAACTCCCTGTTCATATAAATGGCATATATTGACTACATAACAGTAAACCTTCACCTTCTCAATTAAATCTTGAAGCTAAAAGTCCGGACATTATTCCATTACCACGAACAAGCATCGGTCAGTATTATTAGATAATATTATTTAATCTCTTTTACTCTTATCAAAATCACTATCTCATTGTTGCTCGTAATACTCCCAAGCCATACTCCATGCAATACTATTTCAACTCCCAGTTATACTCCCAGTCACACTCCCTGTTAAACTCCTTGTTTAACTCCCTGTAACACTTTCAATCTTAACTCGATGGTTTATCAAATCATCTCATTATCATTATAACCATTTTTCACGTAAATTTCACTTTACTAGTTTACTCAACAATGTAACTAAACAGCTTAAACTGATCTATTCAGTTACATTGCCAACCCATCAGCATGTATTCATCTACATGCATCTACATTTAACCTTTCCACACATAAAATTGTTTTGAAAAAAGAGCAATTTTATTTTCAATTTATCCATTTTTCAACACATTTTTGTTACACAAACATACACATTTTAAACTTTTTTTTGGTCCCATCATAGCTGACAATATTGATGATATTAATGATTATGGTGTGCTTTTGTTTCACCTTAACTTTGTAAAATTTGACTTCAACTTTTGAAGCCAAACAGAATGGTTGAAATATGTAAATAAAAGTCAATGTTAACCCTCGTTTGAAGACAATTTAGTCAACCTGAGCAAGACCCTTTTGCCCATCAAGCCAGCTCTTCCCATTCCCTGTTTAACCATCATTACTATCACAAGATGATCAAATGCAAAGCAGAAAAAACAAGAATAGCAAACAGATAAAAATGATTTTCTTATTTATCCTCATAAGAGAACATTTATTCATCCATTGATCTCACTCTACCGATCATTCCAATCACTCTTCCTCATCCTCATCTTCATCCTCATCATTATCATCCAAAACTGTGAGCACAAAACAAATAACATTCTCTTATCTTCTATTCCCTTGCACTTACCTGATTTAAAATTAAAATTGATTCCGACTCAGCCTAATTGAATAATCTATATCTAATAATAATAATAGTTCGAGGACAAATTTCATTTTTTATATTCACTTTTTTTGCTTTTTTCACTCCCTGTCAATCCCTTCATCCATATGATAAAATCATTGATATTTAATTTCTTTGACTCACATTGACATGCATAATACCTTGAACAGGCTAAAATTGAAGCAGTAAACTCGAAGGAGAAAAAAAGTGAATAAAAAAAAGAAAAGAAAAAAAAGTTTCTTCTTTTATCTCAAACTGTATTTTCCCTTCTCTTTTGCATCCTCATCTATTACAAATATAAAAAGCCATCAAATGTCAACTGTAATCCAATTTGATTGATTACCAATCAGCTTTAATTTAACCAAAGATGAAAAACGCTGCTCATGAGGCAGAGCGAGAAAGAATAAAAATTCAAATTTTCTGCTGATTAACATGATGAACCTGAATAGTTTCAATAAATTCATTTGAATATCATTGCAAAACTATTCTTTCCATTCCCTGACATTTGTAATTTATCTTTATCAATTCAAATATTATCATTGTTGTTTCAATATTAACCATTGAATAACAAGATAAAAATTGAGTTTCGAGTGTTTACTCATTGGAAAAGAGAAACAACAGAAATCAAGAAGAAAACAGAAAAATAGGAAAAAAATGAATCGACTTTCTCCTCTTCAACATTGACAGAAATTACCTGCGATATTGGAATAAATAATAAAAAAAATTCTTCACAATTTACATGCAATTCTTTCGGTTTCCGAAACCAATATCAATAATCAAAGTAGAACAATTTCATTGAGAATTCTCATGAGCTTCTTTTTTCGTTCTCATGATATTGTCTCTTTTGATTAATCATGAGAACTTCAACCCTTTCTCATGGAAATAAGAAGCTCTTCAGTTCTACTTTTTCAGCAATTCTGTTTATCTTTCCATTCATCTTTAACGTCTTATCATTTTCTTGTCCATTTTTACCTTCTTTACTTTTACCTAAAAATTGAACAAAACTTTGAACAATGCTTTTCCATGCAATATTTGTTTAACAATTGTTCAATATTTTTTCGAGTTTCTGTTTCATTTCATGAATCTTTATTCACTTGAAGGAATCAAATCTAATTTCATCATTTTTCTTTTTCCTTTTCCATTTAAAATTTAATTCTTGTTTATACACAAACTCAAAGTCAAATAATCACATTCATCAATTTTACCAAATTTTGTTTCTTTTCTGATTCCAAAGTTGTTTTTTCTCAATTCTTCTGTTCATTTCTACTTTTCTTCTTCAAACAGATTTTGAAACTGAATCATTCATTCAATCATGGGCCAATCTAGAGGCTAAAAATGATCGAAGAGCCATTTACATTTCTTGCAAAGATGCCAACTCAATGGCCATTCCAATGAAAAGGATTCCTTATAATGCTGTAAGTGGAACCTTTTATGATAAAAAAAGTCAATTTCATTCAACTATTTATAACCAACTTGTTGACGAACATGAAAATACTCAGTTTGTTATATCAATTGGAAAAAGCTTAAGATTCCTTTTCTTTAATCTCAACTGTAAACCCTTTATCCACTTTCGTCGATCATTCCAAGTAAAGACTATCGACTATCCTTTGAATGGAATTTCCACTTTTATCGAAGAAAAAAAATGTGATAAAGGAAAGAGAGAAAAAACTACCAATTTGGTTTATTTTCTTAAACTTGTACTTTTTGTTCGCCATCACCACACATTCATCATGATCATCTTTCACATGTTCAAAGATTCCTTGACGTTTTCTTGTTCATCTTTTTTCTTCTCTTCTTCTCTATTCATTTTTGCATGTCAATAGAAGAGTTTTATTCACCCTTTATTCTACTGTAACCATGGTTTCATTAAATTCGTAGAGAAAAATCTCGCAGCATTTAATAGTATCGTTTACTCGAGAAAACAAATGAGTTTAACAAAATGAGAAAAGGTTTGTAACACAGTTCATCAACTCAGAGATTTAGTCTCATTATTATAGTTAGATTTTCTGGTTTTTCTTGCGTTGAATTTTCTCAACAGAATTTTCACGATTTTTCTTTTTCACCTTTTCTGTCAAAATGCAAAAGGTGAACCATGATGATGGTATTACATATTCAATGAAAGGAAATGTTTAAAAGTAACTGTGAACAAGTTGACTTCAAGGGAGGCAACAAACATCTTTCAACCCAACACAGTCTCACCCCTGGGTTGGAGTTTATCATTACACTCCCGTTGTTTTTGCACCTTGACTTTGCTTCTAATGGATCATGGATTTGTGCATGATGATGAGAAGGGAATGTCAAAAACAAAAATAACTTGCCTTTGTGTTCACTGTTGATTTGGTGGAAAATAAAGAATCACTTTTTGTTCACCTTTATTCTTTTCAACTTTATCTGCTTCATGTTTTTTTCTCTCTGCTTACCTTTTTCAACTTTTCCTTCTTTTCCTTTTTTCGGATCATTATCAAGGATAACATGGAGAAAAAGGTGAAAAGGAAAAGATGCAAAATGTTAATTTTGAATTGACCTTTGGTTCACCTCATCATTCTCATGATGTTCATTCATCAAATGTTCTCAATCATTATTTATCTTTCACAATTTTCACACTTTTTTTTCTGCTTCTCCATATCATCTTATTTCATGATAAGTGATTGACAATTATCGAGTTATCCTTGGATGAAGAAGGAGAGAAAAAAGGATGAAAAATTTATTCCATTTCATGATTCATTTCCAGCAATATTATCCATGACAGAGTCAATATCTTACATCGTTCCCTGTTTATACATATTTCTTTGCTTTCCTTTGCTAGAGGCAAATACTTGTTTAGTAATAAAAATTGTTAACAACATTAATAATAATAATATTGATATTCAGAGTAAATCTTCCCTCAAGGTGCTTCAACTGACGAATTATCAAAGTTAATATTGGCACTTTGGGTTCACATCACTGACAACGCATTTGGATTCCATCAAAACAATTAGTTACAATATAACAATTTAACCCTGTAATGGTTGATAAGAAAATGATTAACCTGAAGAAGACAGAATAATCACTTGAATTCCAAGATCATTCAAGGTTAAAATTCATATTCAGTTGATGGTTAAATAAACCCAACTCAATCCACTTCAAGTTGCATTCTTGACGATTTCAACTGCATCAACAAAACTCGAAACTTGTGTTGAAATTTATATGAAATGCTAGTCCTTTTTGATTGGAAAATGAAAACAAATTAGAACATTTCAAGTGACACAAAATTCGATATCAGGAAACTCGTGAACCGGCACATTTTCCCAGTAAACTGATTCGATGAGATGAATAAATTTCCATTTGCACAGTTATTCAGATAATGTCAATAGATACCAAACGAAATAGGAAATGAATTTTAATGGAAAAACATTTTTATTCCATTTCCATACTTTTCATCTTCCATGTTGACTTTCAATAGGAATACAGGTTAAAATGAGACAAACCTATCATGTTTCAAATTTTGATGTCTCAATCTTTTCTTCTATCAATACAAATTTTGCGACTAAAAATGTCAATTCACATTTTTTCCGTTCAACTTTGATTCTCTTTTCCTCGACTTTTAGTTAATGATGAGACTGATTATTTTGAAAAGAAAATAGAAGAAAAAAAAATGAAAAGATTTTCTCTTTTTGTTGTGTGAAAAAAACGTTGAACGATAATGGATAACCCTGAACTGAAAAGAATATCATTTTACTATGAAAAAAAAGAGAAAGAAAAAATTTCCATCTTTCTCAGCATTTTAACCAAAATTTCAACTTGAAAGTAAACAACAGCAAATGGATGAAAATAATGATGCTGTGAAACGGTAAAGAAAGACTGTGAGAGGAGCAAAAATGTGATGATAATTTGCAGCTTGGATTATCTTACATTCAACTTTTTCAATTCTCTGAGAAAAGAAAAGTTTCCAAAGCTAGTTTTCAAATAAAAATGTTAAGGTCAACAGATATTATCGTTATACATTATTGTACATTTTTCAAGTGTTACTCGAGTCAAAGTTGAAAAGTTGATGAAGACATGAAAGTGAAAATACAAGGGAAAAAGGTTGAATGGTGAAAATTTGCTTTTGGTAAAAATGCTAAAATGCTTTTTTCGCCTTTACTGGATAAGCAAAGTACTAAACATTATTTACACTCATGAAGCAAAGGGATTAATCAAGTGTTTTTGTTGCCAACTTTTTCACTCTTTAATGTTTACACTTTATGCTCACCATTTTATACTTTTTGTTCAATCAGGGTTAATGTTGAAAAATTTTTATTTATTGTTTCCATTGGCATTTCAACAGTCTTTGCTTTCGCTTTTTTTCACTTCAATTGAAAACCATTTTTTCTTTTTCCACTTTTCTTCTCTTAACCACATTAACCACAATTTATTATGGCAATTGGTGAAACTGTTTATAAATGATTATTTATTTCATTTTTGTTTTCATTTTTCTTCCGCCTGCTAATAACTATCATCATGATAATTAGTTTGAAAAGCGAGCTTTCAGTTAGAGAAAAATGGAATGAAAAACGAAATTTAATTTGTGGCCAAAAAGTTGACATTCATTCGTTTCCACTCTTGAGGACATTGTTTTGTTTCAAATCTCTTTTTTCATGGCATTCTTAATCAAACTTTTGCAAAATTGCTCACCGATAAATTCCTTTCCAGTCTTTTCCTGCCATTCTAAGCTGTTCAGAACGTCATCAACTGCTATAAGTGAGTTTCGTTATTTCGAATTGAGCCGCGAAATCGTTAGAAAAGTACCTATTTATAATTTCTGATAAGTATTGATGAGTTGAAGTTTGAATTGCTACAAATTAAAGCATCATTCACCGTCAGACGTTTTTTATTTTACTATCAATTTCTCTTTTCAGTATTTTTAGAATAATTACAGAAAAGTAACTCAAACATAAGTGCTCCGAATTAGTGTATCGTGTAAAATTTTAATGAATTGATGAGGATTTTTTTTGTTTATTCTTTTATTGAAACCCAAATTTTATTACAGCAAGATTATTTCTTTATATCGATCATTGAAAGATGACATAAGAAGCTCATTTATTGCAATATCAGATCTGGAGACTCATCAAGGCGTTATCGAGCCAGGTCCGGGGACACGACCATTATGAAAAGCATCCAAAATATTATCGTCAATGGTTCCAAGACCATCACCAGAAACATCTTCAGCGAGATCTTCAGCGACTCCACTTAAATCAAAAGCGAGATGTCCAGAGAAAGTACAGAGAATTATGCAAAAAGATCAAAAATAAAATTTTTGTCAATTGCATATTGAGTTTTCGTTGTTGTATTTTCGAATTGGGTTACACTGATGAAAACTTTGTAAGCTGTAAACGTTAACTAATAACTTTAAATCAGAGTTGATGCCTTTTATACTCATTTTTTATTTGTTTGATAAGGCAACTTTTCTTATTTATTTTTGTCTGAATGCATATCATAACACACCACGAGCATATTATCTTTGTCGTAAACAACACAATTCAGGTTTACTCAGCATCAATATTCGATTGATATCAACAAAAATTTTCAATGTCAAGAATGTTTGATCAAATTGATTCTTCAATCCATCAAATGTCTGTTGCTGACTTATAATAAAAGTAAATCATTTAAGAATTGTTTTTAATGTCAAATGGGAAAATTCATTAATGTTGATTTTGCCGTTGTTTATCAACTAATATGCAAATCATTCGTAAAGTTTATGTCGCCCAAATTTTTCAATGAATTCCTTCGAAACTTGTCTATTGGTGAGCTTTCATATGACCATTTCATATTTATTGAAAATCGATTGATTGTAACTAAATTCATATTTACATAGGAACCACTGTCTTACTTGCTTGTAATTTGGTTTAATTAGTTAAAGTAAATTTTTGTTTCGCAGATCAAGAACGGAAGTGCTTTCATCCGTTTCAGATCAAGTTTTAGAACCCTCAAGTCCTTTCGAGCCCTTAAATATCTCTCGATAAACCAAAAACTTGGTAGATTGGTTAACCTCAAAATTTTGTATTGATTACCAACAAAATTTTTTTTCTCTTTTCATGTCTTCCATCTCAGATTTGCTCCGTATTTTTACAATAAAACTTTTGTATCATAACATGTAATTACAAGTTACTTACAGGATAAAATATTAATCAAATTGATTTTTGCTCTTTCAACTGTTCATTGTATTAATACAAATACAATCAACTGACAAATGAAATGTTTATCTAATACATTTCATCTTCTCCTGGTCAAACAGTTAATTGACACTATTTATTATTTATTGCTATTGGTTCGTGTGACGCTACTGGATTAAGCTTCCATCTCCCATGAACCTCAGTCTCTATTTGCTTGTTTCTTTACTTGTTCATCCCTTCATGTTGAAACGAATTTGTTTGGTTAAATTTATTCAACCAAAAAAAATAAATTCTAAGTCAATCGTCAACCAATTTTGGCTCACTTTTCTTCCCACTCTTCTGTTTATCATCCTGTTCACTCATCCAACAATTGTATTATTTAGCGCAACATGAAATATATGATTTATATAAATGTATAAACATTTTACTTTTTGCTTCTTCCAAACATTTTTTTCTCTCTCTCTGTTGTACTTTTAATCATGAAATCAAGAAAAGGTAAGGTCAATTGAAGACGCTTATTCAAGGTGTCTTCGTGTGATTCAACATTTCAACATTGGTTATCTTCTGTATAAGCCATCTTTCAACTTTCACTGTTGGGAGTTGCAATCGTTTTCTTACCTTTACTTAATACTTTAACTTTGACTTGTTCTCAATCAAAATCTTGTTATTTGCTGATTCAAAGTAAATCAATAAATCCAAGTGAAAATATTCTGTGCAAAAAAAACGAAAGACAAACCTGATGATGAATAAGCTTCATGAAGAAAAAAGTGAACTTCAAGAGGATAAAATATGGTTCCGATGATCCGTTCGTTTATCCATTTATTCACTTTTTCTCGTTTTTTTCTCTCTTCATCCTCCTCATTTTCATCATCCTTCTCCCATGTTCAACTTTCTTTTTTCTACTCCTACTGAGAAATTTTATCCCGATGGAAAGTGTGATAGTTTTTTCTTTTCTTTTCGACTTTTTTTCAAGTTTCATCTTGAAAATTGTCAGCACAGAACAAGGTTTAGAAAGGAAATGAAAAAAATTGTTAACGAAAAAAAATGTGCTTTATTTATAATGAAATGGGTGTTGAAAATAAATCTTTGAAATGAACATTTCGAGTTTAATATATGCATGAAAGAGACGATATCTTGATAGAGCTATTATTGGTCAAGTTGAATAAGAAACCTTTGAACCTTAAACTTGCCAACTTATGAAGCTATTTACAGACAAATCTACTTTCATGTTAAGTTCTTCAATTCATCTTTTCTTGCTGATTTGAACAGTTTGCTTTCTAATAAACTCAACTCGAAATAAAATCCCATGAATTTTCTTGTCATTTCAACTTAAATTCATTCAGAGAAACATAAAAAAATAAACTTTAAGCAAAAAAAATTTGATTCTAACGAACCCATAACCAGACGGAAAATTTGCTGACCTTTTTTAAGCTCAAAAGTGTTTCAAGCACTACTGATATATGGTTCATCATCAGCTGGTTATTCTTGGTTTCTTGGCCTGGCATGTTGTTTGCTGGAAATTTGCTTTCTTTAAGAAAAAAGTGCCAAAAATTGAAAATTTTAACTCGTTTGAAGAAGATTAATGTTGATACAAAATTTTGTCAGCTTTGAGCTTTAGGATAATGATTGAAGTCGAAGGTGCTAAGGAGTGAAAATGAAAAGGAATAATAAACACGTAAAAAGAGATGAAACAAAATTTGAAGTTGTTGCTGCCTTTTCCACCTTGATTTGCCATTTCATTCACGTTCAACTAACAAACTCATCACATTTTGCTCGTCTTTCTTCTCCCTTCTTCTCCCATCATCTTATCGTCATAAATTTACTCTTTTTTCAATTACAATTCACTGCAAGTAACTTTTTGCTTCTTTTGTCACTTTGCCTTTTTGCCTTGTTTCACTTCACTCAACTATTATCGTTCATTATTGCTCATCTTACAGGATGAGAATCATCATCATTAGCATCATCACCAACACTATCAACATGCTTGTCGATTCTTTGGCTCACCCACTATTAATAAGTCTCACTACATTGAAAATGATTCCAATAACATTGTGACGTCCATTCAGTTTCGCTCCTCTTTCTCTTCGTACATACACACATTTTTTTGTTCTTTACTCCTCACTTTCCGGTTCCGTTCAGTGAAACTTATTGCTAATATGATATATTATTGTATTATACTTCCGTTAAACATTCATTGTGCTCTTGTAAGTGAAAGAGCAAAAGGATGATGAGAAGAGAAGAAGAAAAGTTCCTAAAAGAAAAGGCAAATCAGTTAATAAATGACAAAATTTGCTTTTCAAACCTTTCAATGTTCGACGTCATTAGACGATCAAGGAAGGTATTAATAAAGTTCATCATTCCATTCATTGTTACTGCACCTTTTATTCAATCCTTTAAAATCAAAATTGCAAAATGAACTGCAAAGAGCATTTCCGTGAATATTGATATTCTTGCAACACGTCAGGCTCATTCAAATATTGATGCGAAATTGTGATTTTAATATTTTAATGCGAATAAATTTCGCAATAAAAAAGGGAAAACATTTGTATCTGATTTCACACGAAATAAAAAATGTTCATTTTTATTAATTTCCGTAAAAACAAATCTAATTTGGTAACAATGTGTCATGACTGTGAATCGCCATGCAAATTCAAAGTTTTTATTTCCATTCGATTCGTTCCATTAAGTTAGTTTACAGCAACTTCACAGCTCGATCTCAATGTGTTAGATACTTTTGCACTTCATTTATCCTTTGCTTTTGTCATAGATATTTTCTTGTTCAATTTTTTTCGTAAAAATTATTTTTTGGACGAAATTGGAAAAAAGTGAAAAATTTCATGCCTTCAGAAAATCCAACATAATTGCTGATCTTGCTTGAAACAGACTAGAGACAGAATTAAACTCTGAATCTGTAAACATTCTAGTTATAATATTTTGTTACTACGCATAAGTTCACTGATTATTAGGACAGACTAAGCAGTAAAGCTGTTTGTTACCTTGAATTGCATTCTTACACGAACCAATCAATGAAATGAAACTCAAAATAGTCAATCGACTTAATCATCAATAATCTATTTCTAAGAGTACTAGAGCAGTCTTAAAGTATTGAAAAATGGAACAAAATTTGTGCATGGAAGATCAGTATTATAATTTTGTTAATCAATTGATAAACTCTGTTTGCCGTTTAACCATTAGATTAACGCATAACCGATTAAATCAATGCGATGCAACGAAATACAGAAATTGGACAACTGCCAATGAAGAGGGAACAAAGAGAAGAGTAGATCAAACGATGGAAGCAAATTAAATGAGCAAACGTTAAACATGATTGATACATGATTAACCATTTTTACCTGTAAAAGTAAAGAGTAAAAATATGTTTACCATGATCAATGAGCATTTGTATTCATACTCAATCTTTCCTCTTCTTTCCTTATTCCATCTTCATATTAATAATCATCAAATGATCCATCGAGATTTGTCATGAGAATAAGAAGAAAAAAATGAATGGAAAATTGAAGTAAACAGTAAACAGGAAAAAAGGTAAAATTGATGATGATGCAGTAAATTGTTGGGTTACTTTGATGAACCACTAACATGATGAAAAGAAAGAGATGAATGTCGAGTTTCAGATGCAGACAGAGAAAAAAGTAAATCGAAAGATTAATATTGAAAGAAACAAGTTTAATTCTTGAATTGAAGGTTATTATTCATCTATTTTGTCTGATATCAAAATAATGATAACTTTGTGTAGAGTTAATTTCGATAGATTGAACCATTTCTGTTAACTTTTTGTTAACATTAATCTTGGCCAAGTTACACATTCTCTATTCATTGAATGTTATCGATGATGAAACGAGATTCAAACCATAATTTGCTTCTCTCTTCATGAATGGTGAAAAGTGAGGGAAGAAGAAAAAAATTGCAACTTTATGGTTATTTCACTTTTCAAATCTTCTTTTGTATTCACTTGTTGTTCAACATAATTATCGTTGTAATATTTACACAAAATGTATTTCAACCAAAAATGAACTTTAAATTGATTGGAAATTTCGATTGTGTGTTGGTTTCAAAGTTTTTTTCTCTCTTTCAATGGTTTCCAAAACTTTATCCACAAATTTATTGACTCACGAGGGAGGTGTCCCAGGTGTATAATGATGAAAAGAATTTGATTAACACATTTTTTTTCTTTAATCAACTTTCTCTTGATGACAATTGTAATCTGACTCAAGGGGATCCAGAGTTTACCATGCAAATTGATATTAAATTTTCACATTAATTTGTCCCTTTAAAGAGATTCAATGGAATTGATTAAACTTTTTTTACTCTTTTTACCTTTTCTCTCATTCATTTCATTTCAATTAAAACCACAAACTCGGGAAACTCTAACCTTTGAGTCTCCATTCATTGTTAATCATTTCTAATGGATATAACCTTTTTCATGAGATTCTGTTCTGTACAAGTTAAACATGTTTCAGAATTCAATTGAAAACATTTTTTTCTCTTTTTGTTTTTCCTTACTAAATTTTTCTTTCCATCTTTACAGATAATTTCAACTGATCCAACAAATGAAATGATGGCGATGCCTTACACGAGCATTGTTTAACTTCAACTGCAAGATCAAGTGCGATGGAAGGAAAACAATTGAATGGAAAAAATTTTAAAAATTATTTTTCTCTTTTCGTTTCTTTTTGCTCTTCTTTTGCCCATCAAATTTCATTCCAATAAAGTTTACTTTCTACTGAACAAACATTGTTCCAGATTGTATTTTACTTTTACCTTTTTCTTTGTTCCTTCTGATTGAGAAAAGGTGAAATTCACGGAAATTTAATTCACTGTAAAGTTAAACAGGAAATTGTCCAACTTTTGAGATGCAATTTGAAACATCCTCAGGGTTGAAATGAGCTGATGGAACAAGAGTTTAAGAAAAGGTTGCCAATCAATTTTGCATTTCTTTCTCAGAATCGAATCAAAGTGAACAACATTGAAAGGAGAAAATGTTTAAAAAGATAAATTCATTTTAATGATTAACTTGTTAAACTTTTTGTTCTTTTCTCATGTTTCATGCTTTAGAAACTTGATGCTTAAATATTTATCCAAAGTGATTCTTCACTTTTTTAGAACAATCTTGAATTGAATTGTTTCCAACCTCAACAGTCTCGCTCTATTTACATGATTTAACATCACAATTGATCTGATGAGATAAATGGTGAGTTTGTGAGACTGTGAGATTTAAACATTATTCAACCCAAAAACTGTACAAATTTAAACCTTTCTTCTCCATATATTCAAATGGTATATGTAGTTGATTAAAGTTGCTCCAATATTTGGTGGTTTATGACTAAGTTCTGGTATTTCTTGGTTTTGTTTCGTGTTTATTTGGCATTGAAACATTTCTCTTGTTTCGTGCTTCGTTTTAATCGACTTAAACTGATTCTCTGAGATTCAATGGCGAAGGTAAACGTTTGACTTGTGTTGTTGGTGGTTGACCATTTTGCTGTTGGTTTGAGGGTAAATAAAGAGTGTTCCATAAGTAAGGCGACAATTTACAAAACTAAATCATTTTAATCCCAATTGATGAATCGCTTCGGATCTTCGGAATATCAAAGATGCTAGTTGAAACAATATAAAAATCAAAATAGAATTGATTTCTACCAACTAGTTGTAATTTTATGTAACTCTATTTGAGGGTGAAAAATTAATTGTTTGCCAAGCTAATCTTTTGATTTTTGAGGTATTAATTTTTGAATTATTTAGAAAATAATACATTTAGTCGTTGTAGACTGAGATTTTAAGTATATTTAATAACTTTAAGTTCAAAAATCGCCCACATTTCTTAGCTAAGTCGTTTATGAGATATACCAGAGTAAAGTTTTGTCGCTTTACTTATGAAACACCCTTTAGCATTTCGAAGGCAAAAGTTTTCCAATCGATTACAGGTTTCTTTCAGCAACGCGACGTAAGGACAATGCGAATGTAGCCATTAACACCAAACATTTTCTCTGAAAGAACGAATATCGACTCTTCTCACATTAAATGTTCAACGAAATAAAGATCAGAAGATAATTGAGGAAAATAACTTATATCTATTAGGTCATCCAAAACAAAATGATCGGCTTCGTAATATTTTGATTTTCTTTGTTTATGAGTCGATTTAAATGAAATTTCGTACACTACCTTAGGTACAATTCAACAAAAGGCATGATTGGTGTTAAACCTGAAATACGTTTTAGGGCCGGTCCGGTAATCATTTTCAATCTCATTTACCGCTCGATTCAAAATTGTCCTGAATTCAGATAAATAAATTATTACGGGATTTTCATCTTGCTCGCAAGATACCTTATGCTCCTAAGCTTCGACTGCACGAAAAATTTATTGACTAGGCTGGTTCTTTGTGCTCGAAGCTCGCGATCTCTGAGATTACACTCTTAGTCTTTTGAGCGATATTTTTTCCTTAATTTAGAGCGGAAGCCCAAAACTTCACGGTCGATTCAGAAGCGCTTCCGCTACCTAACAATTTAATAAACTGCAAGTGTACAAAACCAGCACTACATTGCGAAAATACAAAGAAAATCACGATTTCGACCATTTAGGGCTTCGAAATTCAATTTTTCATAATTTGTTCGAAGTCGATCGTGAATAGTCAGAATTTAATGACATGATTAGATAGAGTGAGAAATAAGCTTTAAATAAATGCATTATGCTAGTGCATACGCCAATTAGTTATTAAGTTACAGCGTCTCAAAGTCCGATCATTTTGTTTTGAATGACCTAATATTTCAATCTGAGAAAAGAAAATTGGAAATTACTTTTCGTCTTTACTCAATTTTCAGTGTCAATGGCAAAGGTTTTACTTTACATTATGCACCTTAGGTACAATTCAACAAAAGGCATGATTGGTGTTAAACCTGAAATACGTTTTAGGGCCGGTCCGGTAATCATTTTCAATCTCATTTAATGTCATTTAATTCAATATCTCATTAAAAAATTTTATCTTGAAAGGATATCATTGGTTTGATTGATGAAAAATGTTACCTTTGTCATGCTCATATAGTTTAAAGTGTCCGGTGAACATCTCTTTATAATTTTTAATTGAGATTGAAATGATTACCGGACCGGCCCTTACTATGAAGTAACAGATTTTGGCATTTGTTTACTTCGATGAGATTTAGTTCGAAACTAAATTCATAGTTTATGAGAATCGCAAATTATTTGTTGATTAAGGTCGGAATGTTGGTTAATTCAGTTATTTTCGAGAAGAACTTTTTTAAATTCGATTCTCGACATTTAACTAACATACATATTAATAGAATAAACTCTTGCATTTTACTCAAATCAGTGATTCTAAACCCTCCTACTTATTTCTGAAGAATTAAGGAATTAAATTAATTATAAAAGTTAATAATCACACAAAAAGCATCTTACGAAATGAATTATTCAATGTCATCTCTCGATTAATTTATCAATTAAGTGAATAATCCCCTCTGATTATTGATCCAATTTTCAATCTTTCACTGTTTTTTTAGATTAAACGCTTTTCTACTTTTTACTTCAAAATTTTTGTTTAGTTTATGGAACCAGAATGATTCCAATGGGAATGATTGAAGAAATTAATTTTTATTTTCTTTTTCTTTCAACAGCTGCCATCTTTTGACGACGAAACAAGCTAATCTTGCAATTACTTTTTTCGTTGAACTTTTAAATCTCACCTTTCGATTGTTCCTCTGCGTGATAAAATGGGAACATCTTGAGTAAGGGAAGCGATTGGAGTTAACTTGTGTCCAGGAAAAATATTTATGTCATATATTTTATCAGCAATCACAGGAACTTTGTGTATCTTGAAAATCTCAAAAAAAGAGCGAATATTCAGAGAAGAATAAACTGATCCGCAAGGATTAAGGCTGGGTTATTGTTAACAATCGTCACTGATGAAGGTTCAATCTGAGCTTCCAGATCATCCAAATCGATAATTTTTCAATTCTTCTCAGCATCGAGATGGAATCGATGATGAATCGTGAAATAGGATGCGAGAGTTGCAGCTTTTTGTCGTATCTTTATTTCTCTATGCGTTTCAAACATTAGTTTTATAGCAAACTATTTTTAAAAAGAGCTCATTTAAAGTCCATTCAAGAAAAGAAGTTGTATTTAATTACGATAAATAATTGCCATTTTCTAACACCCTGTATCTAATTGAAGAGCATAGTTTTATAATCAAAATTCTGTATTATTTGTCTTTCCACAGAATCCCTAACTCGCTGAAATTTCCAAATCTTCATGAGGACTTTACTAACAGGTTGCCCTTTAATTTCATGTATTGAAACTGTGTTAGAAGATTCAAGAACATTGATCTTTTGATGAGTAAAATAAAAATGGGTAGACAAAATGATGAGGACTTATCAAATGGCTATTATTTTGCTCTCATTTCTTTCCATCATCATCATTATCTATTTGCATGTTCATCAACTCGTAATTATCAAGTCGCAGGGAAACAAACCAAAAAGCTGAACAAAAAACAAATATGATAAAAAAAAGGGCAACAAAACATGTTGAATTTGACGGTGAAATGGTTGTAAGAAAAGGATGTCTCAAGAGATCATCAGACCGTTAACTTGCCATCTCTTAACCGCTTAACCAGGAAGAACGGCTTACAGGTGGCAACAAGTAAAGTGAAGAGTCAAACCAGTAAACATTCACAGGCACGTTCACACTTTCTCTGTCGATGTTGATCATGATTAAAACATGATTAAGACCAGTTCAGCTTGAGAATTGTCAATATCAACGAACCTTGACAAAAGCTAACGAGTTTTACCCTTCAATCAAGGTGATACATTGGTAACAACAATTTTGTCAACATTGAATTACTTGACATTTTCATTGTGAAAACAAATAGATTCATCAGCGTATTTTAATTGATTAAACAGATTCTCTTGATGTTAAAATATCTTGTTAGGTAAACATGAAAAGACAAAACCTTCAAAATCAATTAAAATGGTTAACCAAGCTTCAATAATGGTTATACTGTCCACTGGTTTAAAAATTGAATCCTTAATCCATCACAATCGACCTGATTTGGGTTATTTTGAGCAAAGAAGTTTAAGCAAAATCTTTTTGCGCTAAGAACTTTTTGAGCTAAACTGATTAGAGCAAACCATGTTTTTCAAGTTTTGACCTCATGCATTGTTCCTCATTTCAATAATAAACTTAACTTATGAGTATTTTTTGCTAACTTTTCAACAAGTTTCAGTGTGAATTTGATGATAGATTTTTTTATATTGTGATTTCAAAAATGGCTAATGAATTTGAATTGATTGAATCTACTCGCGGAGCTCAACTTCTAATTTTTTTTGCGCAAACGCATTCTGCTCAATGTTTTTTGCTCAATTTAACCTTCACCAATCGACCTGATGAGATAAGTGGTGAGTTTTTCGCAATTAAGACTGTGCGATTTAACCATTTTCAACCTAAAAACTGTACAAATTTAAACCTTTTTTCTCCATATATTTAAATGGAATTCTTTTAATTAATGTTTCGCCAATATTTGGTGGTTTATGGCTAAGTTTTGGTATTTGTTTATTATTTCGTGTTGATTGGCGTTGAATCATTTCTTTTGTTTCGTGTTTCGGTTTTTATTAGAGTTTAACTGATTCTTTGAGATTCAATGGCAAAATTGAAGGCTTGGCTGGTGTTGTTGTAATTGGCCAATTTGTTAATTTGAGGATAAAATAGCATTCCGAAGACAAAAGTTTTCAAAGGCAAAGGCATTTCCCTGGAAGTACGAAAATCGACCTTTTGAGATTAATCGTTCGACAAACCAAGATTGGATGATAATTCAAGAAAAGCTAGCTCATGTAGTCCAAGAAAAAGCGACCATTCTAGTCAGAGCCAGTTTTACTGTCTAAAGACAACATTCCTGAGTCACCTTTGTGGTTAATAAACCACTGCTAATCTAGTTCAATCTTTTGGTCTACTGTAGTCTACTCTTTAGTTTAGAAACTTGGAGATCCTAAAGATTCTGAATATTCGGGATTGATAAACAAATCAATAAATCTGAATAAATCTCCTGAGTCTTGTTGAATTGAAATTGTAATTCAATTTCATTGGTTTGCATTGTGCTCGTTTATAAACGTGTTGAACTTGGCCTTTTAAGCTCATTTTGATTTATTTGCTGCATGAAATTGACTGTTCCCAACATTTGATACATGTATATTGTAATAGATGAATTGTCGACGAAATCAAGATTAGATGATAATTCGTGAGAAGAGCTTGTATTCATTTCAGTCTCGTTTCACATTTAAATTTCTCTTCATAAATTAGAAATTATTTCTCGACTTTTCATAATAGTTTACATGGCACTGAACAATATGTACTAGTGGTCCTCATAGGGTTTTCAAGAAACGCCGCGGCTTTGTATATTCATTTGTAGCATGCAAAACTATAAATAGAATATCCCAAAAAGCCACAGGTTTAGAGTAACATGCATAGCATCATTGAAATTATCATGCAAATTGTCCGAGGTGGTCTTCATGGAGTCACAAGGGATTTGATGAATAACTCGTCAGTGAATAAGAATTTTGACCTGATTTTCAGGAATTATACTTTACTCATTATAAGCTTTCGATTGATATATGGTTAAACCGGATTCGCTCTGCATTTTGGGCCAAAAATCCCACATTTTGGCTATCCTCCTTTCTGTTTGAAAGACCGCAAAAATCAAACGACAGTGATCGATTGAGGAACTTCTACTGCTAAAAATTCCGTCTGATCTGACTCTTAAAGACATAAACTTTTCGACCTTTATTTCGTGATTTCGTCCTAAGAAATCCACTTACAAGGTTACAGTATAAGTCTTATCACTACATTGGTGATATTCATGGTTAAGAAGCGATGCTCCTTGGTGTTGAGAATCTTATCCGTGAATAAGTCAAGAGTCAATGAGTCATAAAAAAATTTAAACACAAAAAATTGTGTGGAAAAATTCTTCAGTTTAGTTTTCTTGAAATACTTTGTTGAAGTTTGAAGTTTAACTGTTAGTAAGGGCTCAATTAAGCTTGCAGTAACTCAGTGAATTGGTTGGCATTGAGAATTTTCATTTTTTATTTACACGCGGAATGCATTGTTGAAATGTCTAAAGATCTGCAAATATCAGAAATTAAGTTTTATTTGCTCACAAACTGACAATGGATGATGATGTGAGCAAACAATTTTCGTTATTTCCGTTTCCATGATTCAATAATCAATTTGCATTTTCATAAAGAAAAAGCAAATAAATGGATGAAAAATCAATTGGTCTTGATTATTTAAGTTTCGTTTCTAGCTAGCAAAGTTACGTCAAAGCTAGAAATTTGATTAATTACTAATGACAAATATTTAAGCACATTGTATGTCTTATGTTGTATAGTAATCACTTGTTTCTACAGAGTGTTGATTAGCATAAATTAATGTCGAAAGGGAGTATTCATCCATGATAAAAGCAATTCATTTGAAACAATTCAATTCATTCAAAAGATTCAATATTGATAACCATTGTTCAGTTATAAATCTATAAGCAAAATGTTTTTGTGCAATTTTATTTATATCTTTTTAGCAATCATTATGATCTTTGTTGAAAGTATTTATGCTGCCAATCACTGTACTGATCCCAGTACTTACAAATGTGAAGACGGGTACAAACCTACTTACGAACAGGTTGTTAATTCTCTTGGTGCTAGGTGTGATGGCGAAACTTGTGATGACTTAATTAAAGAGGATTCAGACTATTGCGAAGCCGCCGAGAAATTTTGTTCTGCCGGAGCTTTCGTTCGGAATTCACCAGTTTACTCATTTAATGGAACGACTGGAGTACGCCGCTGTGATTCAAAAGAGCGAATCCTCACGTCCCCAGTAGTGCAAATTACAAATGTGAAAACTAGTTGTGCTGATGGAGAACAAATACATTCTGCAAGTCTGCAACAATTTTGTTTTGATTTTGCTAGAAAACAATACGACCAAAAATCGAAGTCAGCAGAATTTAAGAAATGTGACTTTGTCAAAAAAGGAAACACGGCAGAGCAGATCAAAGATAGAGGAGATGCATTTTGTGAATATGTCTTGCTTTATTGCAACAGCAAACAAACCTAACATTAAAGGTAAGTTTTAGTTGTTCTTCTAGAAATAGTTCACTAAATAAATCTCTTTAACTAATATTAATGAAGTCTGATATGGTGTAATAAAAATAAATACATGAAAAAATAAAAAGGCACTTTGAAAATGAAAATCTAGCTTTTCAAAAATTTTTATTTGCACTTTCAACTGCGTTCACTTCCATTTTATTTTCTCTCGTTTCTGTTAAGGGTATTTACTCCCGTTATCTTTACTATTCCAACATTTTTGATTTATCGATAAATTGTCACTCACTATGATAAATAAGTTCTTCAATTATATTCGTCATTCATTTTTGATTAATACGGTTAAAGTTAGTTTAGTTTGATTTAAGTCTATATTAACTATACTTCACTCATGCTCTTGTTTTGATGACTCCTCTTATATTAATCATTGATTCTATTAACATAACTTGTTGCTTTAAATGCTTCAAACTATCGTTTCAATCATTACATTGTTGGTTCCAGAAAACGGTTAAATCACATAATTTGAACAATTTTGTTTTTTTCGAGAAAATAAAATGAAAAATTTAAGTTTTTGTTATTTTCATTTTTAGGTTAAAATCGACAAATTCAATTAGCTACCAATTGAAAGAGGAATCAACTTTTTATACGGATTTAATGAAGCATCTAGCTTCTCCAAGACTTAGCGAATCGGTTTTATAGTGTTATGGGCATAATGTGACACCTTAATATTCCACTTTCATTCACTTTTCATTGTAACATTAGTTGTTAGATGTTTAAGCCAGAAAGCGAAATCTCAATTGAATCCTAAAAGTCACTGGTTAGCGTTGATTGTTGAAGCATTGCAATTTTTTTATGTCAAATGATTGGAAATCACAGCAGTCAATTTGACTGTTTTTTTCTTAGGTGGACACAATTCGATGAAACTTGGCCAGTTGGTTTTGATAAACATAATAATGAAAAGTAGTTTCAATCAAAAGGTAACTGCTAATGAGTAAACGTTAACTCGATTTTATTTATTATAAAACAAATATGATAAAAGAAGTTCACTAGATAAAGATGATTAAGATGAGATTTCATTATTAAAGATGGTTGAGAATACTATCATGATGATGATGAAGGGGAGATGGTTAGCCAGATTGATTGCAAGATGACAATGAATGATAATGTGATCAAACAATTTTCGTTATTTCCGTTTCTATGATTAAATAATCAATTTGCATTTTTTATAAAGATAAAGCAAATAAACAGATTTAAAATCAATTGGTCTCAAAGAGGTTACTCTTTGATTGGTCTTCATTATTGAAGTCTCTACATTGATTTAATCACTTTTCATCAAAATATCTTAATGCGACACAAAAGTCATTACAATACAATTAGAGTTCTTCTCTGCAAGTTCGTGTTACTTTTAACTGCATTGCAACGTCAAAGTTAGAAAATTTGATCAATTACTAATGACAAATATTCAAGCACATTATACATGTATGTCTCATGTCGTATACTAATCGCTTGTTTTCACAGAGTGTTGAATAGCATAAATTAATGTCGAAAGGGCGTATCCGCTGATGATAAAAACATTCAAACGATTCAATATTGATACTCATTGCTCAGTTATAAATCTATAAGCAAAATGTTTTTGTGCAATTTTATTTATATCTTTCTAGCAATCATTATGATCTTTGTTGGAAGTAATTATGGTTACAATCAATGTACTGATCCCAGTACTTACAAATGTGAAGATGGATACAAACCTACTCGCGAACAGATTGTTAAATCTCTTGGGGATAGGTGTGCTGATGAAAATTGTGATGAACTAATTCAAGATGATTCAAGCTATTGCGAAGCCGCCGAAGAATATTGTTCTTCTACACTTTTCGTTCGGAATTCACCAGTTTACTCATTCAATGGAACGACTGGAGTACGCTACTGTGATTCAAAAGAGAGAATCAATACGTCCGTACTTGCGCAAATGTCAAATGTGAAAACTAGTTGTGCTGATGGAACAAAAATATATTCTGTAAAATTGCAAAAATTTTGTAGGAAAGTGGTTAGTTCACATGTAGACGAAAAATTGAGGCCAGAAGAATTTAAGAGATGTTACTTTGTCAAAAGAGGAGACACGGCAGAGGAGTTCAAATCTAGAGGAGATGCATTTTGTGAATATGTCTTTCTTTATTGCAACAGTGAACGAACCTAACATTAAGTTAAAGGTAAGTTTTAGTTGTTCTCCTAGAAATAGTCCACTAAATAAATCTGTGTAACCAATATTTATGAAGTCTGATATTGTATAATAAAAATCATTACATGAAAAAATAAAAAGGCACTTTGAAAATGTTAATCTAGCTTTTCAAAATTATTTTTTTGCGTTTTCAACTGCGTTTACTGTCATTGCATTTTCTCTCGTTTCTGTTAAGGGTATTTCCTCCCGTTGTCTTTACTATTCCAACATTTTTGATTTATCGGTAAATTGTCACTCACTATGGTAAATAAGTTCTTTAATTATATTCGTCATTCATTTTTGATGAATACGGTTAAAGTTAGTTTAGTTTGATTTAAGCCTTTTTCAACTATACTTCGCTCATGCTCTTGTTTTGTGCGACTCTTGTGTTAATTTTTTTTATGTCAAATGATTGGAAATCACAGCAGTCAATTTCGTCAGTAGTTTTTCGTCGTGTGCTTTTCAACCAGCATCATTATTTGTATCATTTCAATCGGATGAGGGTGAGATGGTTAAACAGATTGATTGAAAGATAATTCAAGATTGATTAAATGTTCAACAGTTGCCTTTGATAATCAGTTGGTCAATTAAATGATTAAAACCCAAACAGTTTCCTTCTAGATATTTCTGGTTAGCCTTTTTCACTTCTCCTGGTTTTGGGATCACCCTTTTCGAGGTTATGTTTCTTCAAAACCTTTATTTCACATTCAAAAAATTTATTATTCTGGGTCAGGCTTAACTTTATTCATTAAGATTTCATCTGATTTATTTTTTAATTTGTACGCTCGTTTTGTCACAAAATTTTACCAAACTTTTAAGTTTCTAAAGTAAATTGACTTCTGTTATTCTTTAGTGGATTTTATAGCGTTGAGATGGCGTTGCTAGTATTAGCTCTTAATCATTTTTTATAATTAACGAAGTTTTTACTTCAAACGAACAAACAGCTGATGGTTGGCCAATTTATGTTTAAAAGATTCATATATTTATAACGAAAATAAATATAAGCATTAATCACTACACCATTTTTATCAAAAAAGAAACAGTCCTACCTTTGAAAGTGGTTGATGATTTAACAAAAAAACTCCAAAACCCAATATTCAAGCAAAGAAATCTCGTTTTCGGTAGCAACATACTGATTATACATAACGCTGAATGAAAATATTGCTGATTCTAAAAGATATTTGCGAAATTATAGCTGCTTAGTTTTAGATATTAGGTTTCGTGATAACCTACGATCCGATTTTGAAATGACTGCCTAAATGAGCGAGTAGCCTCAGCTATGTTTAGTGTATCAATCGGTAGGTAGAAAGCTAAATTTGAATTCTTCAAAGTTTTTATGACTCAAACTTCTTTTTTTACTTCTTCGAAATTTTTCAATTAAGCTTATGGGTGAAACTGCAATAAAGTTAACGGCTTTGATTGATCCGAATATACTTTGATACTCTCCATATAAATAAGCTATGTTTATGGTGGAGGGGATAGAAATTCATTTGCGAAAGTAATACGCTGCATAGCCCATCTCATTTTTGCTCAACCAGTTGGATTTGCAACGAACATTGTAAGCTGCAGACTTACATACATGGAAAAGATCTACATTTTTCAGTTTGAAACAATTTATGAACTTAAACAAATCTGATACCGATATTACCAAAGAATACATGTACAATGTATTTC
Source organism: Tetranychus urticae (assembly GCF_000239435.1). Next base: position 517,108 of record NW_015449938.1, read on the forward strand.
TGTGTAAAAGCTCTTCAGCTAAACTTCTGCCATTCTGTGGCTGCAAGTGTTCATAGCTAAAACTTATCATTTGAAAACTTTAAATCTTTCTTACTCAAAATTTGAATTAAATGGCTAGACAGCATTACTTTTTTGTTCTTTTATTTTGAAAATTCGAATGTTTTACATTAAATTTATTTATTCGAAGTCATTATTGGTGAAATGAGTGAATAGCCTCATTCTTTGAACCAGAAATTTCTAAAATTGAATTACTTGATTCATTACACTAGTTAATTACAAATTTCTTTTGGGTCCAATGTCAGGTTAATTATTTTACAATGCTAGTCTCTGGCTGATTACCTTCTCTGATATTAACATCAATAAGTCCATTCAATATGTAAGTGTTTCACCGGGGATAAGAGATCAGTGAATCACCACACAGAATTTATTCGTATGCTGAGACTCTGTTAACAGTAAAGAGAGCCTTTTTGAACAGAGATATCAGATACACCAAAGGTAAAAGATTACCCGAAAATCTTGGTTTGATTCAGTTTTTATTATAACATCAATAAACACAATAACTTATTACACATTAAGTATTAATTAGGCCTGAGTGAGGAAGATTAAGGTGAAAATGATTGGATGAGTTCAACAATCATGGGTTTTGGGTTCACTATGACTGACTCTCCTTTGTTGCTACCTTACCTTATTTATATCTAGACAAAAGGGGAAAAGGAAACAGCTTCTTGTTTTCAGTTAAACTAGATTTAAATTACATAGATTGATGCAAAACATGAGATGATTGGTAATTGGTTGTGGAGAGGGAAAGTTGAGGTGTCTTCCCCTTACAGATGCCCCCCCTGAGGTCACACTAGTACCTATTTACGGGTACTTGGGTGGCAGAAAAAAACGAAACTTTTCCTCGACATATTTGTAAGGTGTCGGCCTTGGTTCCTCGTTGTGATCGCATAGTTTCATTCGACTGTAAGATTTCTTGATTGCATCCTTTTCCTGGATCTCCTTCTTAGTATTAACATTAATTTTGATATTCAATGGCCAATCTTTGATTTGCTTCATGATATCTTTCAGTAAACCACAAAACAACTCATTTGGAGGATAAATATATCCTCGATAATCATGATAAAGTCTTATTGGCGTACAATTGATGGATATTTTCTTCATCATCATCTCAATACGATGGTAATCAATTAAATATAAGTACATTGTGAATGCTGCATCAAGTAATGGAGAATGATGTTTAGATTGAAAAACTTTACCAAACATGACAAATACAATATATTTTAGTGCAATTGAGTCTGCATTTGAGCGGCAATTATAATAAGAAGTTATATCAACAATTCTTGGCAATAAGTATCTATGATCTTTTACATTGATCATTAGATGAGCGAAGTCAACTGTTTGATTACAAACGATAATTCTTTTATATTTTCTTATTTCTTCAATGACCTTAAGTCTTATTTTATAAAATGATGGTGCATATTGAATCTCTTTCCATGACAACCCATGAAAACTTTGCAACATCCTTCGAACTGATTTTTGTGGATATCTGATGAATTCATTCAAAGTGACTTCACCATTTGAATTAATGATTGCAACCCAGCAAGGAACAAGTTTTATTTTGATTGATCCATCTTCTTCTTCATTCTCAATCTCAATACATTCGATATCTAATGCACAGGCATTTAACCCATCTTTACCTAATTGAATTACATTACGTGAAATTAGCTCGGCGAAATGTTTTGGTGGTCCAAGTTTGGTTAAATGTTGTTGACAAAATTCGGTTTTTCTTTTATGGTAAGTTTTCATTGCTCTCATTTCAGTTTTCTGGTTCACTTTTTCTGCATTCCGTTGCCTGTATCTCCAGGCTAACTTTTTGGATCTACATTCGAAGTCATTTACTGTCTTTTTGGGTTCAACTCTACTACTAACAGGATGATAATTTGAAAGCTCAATTGTAAATACATGATTTGTTGCTGGTTCAATTGTCTGGTTAATACGCTTTGGTACTGTTATAATTGATTTAACTTTCTTAGTATTTGATTCAACATTGCTTCCTCTTTCATTGAAAACTGAATTATTTGACTTTTCGCTTTGATAATTGTAATGAATAAGTTTTCTCTTTTTGTTGAAATCATTTGCTAGGAATTTTGCTTTTTCAATATCATCATTTAGCTTTGCTATTACAATAGGCATCACTACCCCAATCATCAGTTGTCTCTCGACTTCTTCTCAATTTCATCTGTTGGTCAAGATTCTGCTTAGCTATGTGTTCATTGTTGAATAATGACTTTTTTGGAGCAGTAAGTTGATCTTTCACATGTTGTCTGGTGTCAGAATTGAGTTGTTGTTTATTTTGAGGTAAATTTAAAGATGCTTCTTGTTCTAACTGTTTCTGGTTATCTTTAGATTTTTGTTGCTCAAATGAAAGGTTAACTATTTTCTGAACACTTGAACTGATGTTAATGTTTTCTAATCGTTTGTTCATTTCATCGAATGACTTACTCAACTTTTCCTGCCATATTTGCTTGGTTTTTTCGTTAGCT
>NW_015449938.1:532168-550454 GCF_000239435.1 Tetranychus urticae
AGATCCATTTCATTAATCCAGACAAAGTCCATGAAGAAATCGTTAGAGGTGCTATTCCAACATTTTTAATTGTCGATATAGTTAGTCACCTGCGTGTAAATATCGACGGAAAGTTGACCCCAAAGACCAAAAGCAAAAATAGAATCTGTAGTGATTAATAATTGCATACAATTTTCAATGTAGATTAACTGAATGATTTATATTTAATATTATAGTTATAGCTGATCTACAATTGTATGTAGCAATCGAATTTCGAACATAATCTTCTAACAAAAAATGAGTTTAATGTAATTTTTACAATCTGTACCGGGCGTTTTGTTTTCATTTTACGCCTTTATACAGGCATAACTCACTAACGGTTAAATCTACAGACCTTAGACGTGAACCATAAACTTATGCAGATTGAAGAATCATAAGTTCAAACGCTTAAGGTCATTCAATCCGTTTTTTACCTCTAATAATAACAACAATTATTGTTGGATTAGGAGGATATGTAAAACTGTCTTTCGAGCAAAGAGTTAGATAAAAATATGGTGCCTCAACTGTTCAAAAAGAGATCAAATTTTCAACTTTAAACCCAATTTTGGCAATGATTGTCCATCAAAGAAGCTTTTTAATTCAACGAATGGAATCAATTTTGAACAACAAAAAAGGCTCAACTCAGCTCGATTGAAAATTTTTAAGTTTACTTAAAGAAAGGCTTTTATCATCCCAAATGAATATCATCAGCGTGAGAAAAGCTAAAGATTTAAACTTTTGAATTGCTTATTCTGACGATGACGATTCTCGAAGATGTAATTTATTCAAAATTAGAGTTTGTAAAGGCTTTGATTCATTGGAAAAAAACTTTCGATCAGTCATGATCGTATCAGCCTCTTGTATCAAATCAATTGAATACCAATCACTTCCAGGCTTAAAATGTTATTTTCAGTGCTTTCATTTCATCGATTGCCATTAAATGTAAAAGATCGTCTTGATTTTGTACTGATTTAGAAGTTTTGTTAGCTATGGATTGTGTCCGTATAACAGGTCTGATAACATGATTTATTTTCAATTGAATCGGCAATTAAATGGCAATTGGAGTAGAGAGAACCAGGAAAGACAAAGGAAATGGTGAATCAATCTGCATGTTAATCAAATGTTCATTATATTTCGATGTGACCTTGAAATCAATTTACAAATCAGCCAGGCCAAGTCTAATGATACGTAAATTATAATAGAGAATCAATCTTCTGTTGGCTGTTATTCATCATTTAATCCGGTCCATTGATCGAATTAGGTGCTGCTTAATCAAAGTAAATCACGTTTAGTTTTTCGAATTCCTTTCTCTCTCTACTTCAGGTATTCAAACTCACTCTTCATCCGTATTCAACTTTGAACTAAGAATGCCAATGATGAGGATGAGGAGAAAGAAGAAGACGTAAAAAATGTTGGAAGCAAAAGGCATGAAATGGAGAAAAATGTGATTTGTCCTTGATTCCGTTCCGTTCAATGAGGCCTGAAATAGGACAGAATCCGACATCGACCTACAACTAACGATGACAATGAAAATGGTGGTTAATGTAAAATGATTATCATCATCAATATTGATCATTAGACTCATCACGCACCTTATAATAACAATCATCATCAACTTGATTTCCAAAGTTGAGCAAAAAATCATTACCAATTATGACTTATCTTTCTCTCTCTCTCTTCTTTAGGCGATCAAAATTCAGTTGTTAAATTGAGTCAACATTTATTGAAAACAACACCAATTCTGATGATGATTGCAATCGAAAATTGTTTACCAATTGAGCTTCCAATAATCAGCTGGTAAAAGAGACGTTCAAGTTGATAACAAAAATTGGTGGCGTATCAACAGTAGTTGAAGAAGATTGGAATCAAAAATTGCTACCTTATTTGTGCCTTTTTAGTCAAGGAAAAGGTTGTTGAGCAAATAGTGACTAAATTGCGATTCCTACAAATGTTTACTCGATTGATTTGTCTCTATGGGAACTGGCTATATTTGACTGGCTCAAGCTTTTTCAACAATTTTTACAATGTTTTCCGATAACAGTCTAGATGAACCATTAACATGATATAATTGACGTGTCAAAACAACAACCCGAATTGAAGTGAAAATGAATCTAATCTGGAATCTAGAAGATTCCAGAATATTGATCTTTTGATGAGATGTAAAGGTTGATAAGAACTGCTATGTTAACCATTGTTAAACACTTGGTCTTCAAACCTGGGTGTTTATGACCTTAAAATGGGTAGACAAGATGATGAGGACTTATCAAATGGCTATTATTTTGCTCTCATTTCTTTCCATCATCATCATTATCTATTTGCATGTTCATCAACTCGTAATTATCAAGTCGCAGGGAAACAAGCCAAAAAGCTGAACAAAAAACAAATATGATAAAAAAAGGGCAACAAAAGATGTTGAATTTGACGGTGAAATGGTTGTAAGAAAAGGATGTCTCAAGAGATCATCAGACCGTTAACTTGCCATCTCTTAACCACTTAACCAGGAAGAACGGCTAACAAGTGGCAACAAGTAAAGTGAAGAGTCAAACCAGTAAACATTCACAGGCACGTTCACACTTTCTCTGTCGATGTTGATCATGATTAAAACATGATTAAGACCAGTTCAGCTTGAGAATTGTCAATATCAACGAACCTTGACAAGAGCTAACGAGTTTTGCCCTTCAATCAAGGTGACAACCATTGGTAACAACAATTTTGTCAACATTGAATTACTTGACATTTTCATTGTAAAACCAAATAGATTCATCAGCGTATTTTAATTGATTAAACAGATTCACTTGATGGTAAAATATCTTGTTAGGTAAACATGAAAAGACAAAACCTTCAAAACCAATTTAAATGGTTAACCAAGCTTCAATAATGGTTATAATGGTTGTACTGTCCACTGGTTTAAAAATTGAATCCTTAATCCATCACAATCGACCTGATGAGATAAGTGGTGAGTTTGTCATCATTAAGACTGTGAGAATTGTCCATTTTTCTGTCTATTTTTTTTGGCTTCTTTCTTCAACTTTTTGTGTGTCTTTTTTGTCGTTAATTTATAAGGCCATTATTTGTGGCATAAAACAATCTAAAGACAATTTAAGGTTAAATATTAGCTAATTTTAGTCTGAAAACATAATTGTCTCTCAATTGTCATTGCCAAGTCAGCAAATGGAGACAAAAGCTGATTAAACTTTAAATTGTAATCGATACCAAAATTGGTTGACATTTAACTTTACAATTACAAGTGGAACCCCCGATCATGACTGATCGTAATTTTTTCACTGAAACACAATAAATTCAATCCATATTTAAAGACTCAAATTCTTGATGAAAACCATCGTCAATGAGAAAAACTAAAAACTAAAATAAAATCTGGTTATACAGCTGAACAGAGTGAAATCTTTCTGTACAGTTAAGGTACTATATTTTTCACTTAACTCTTTACTCGAAAGACAGTTTTACTTATCCTTCTAAACCAACAATAAACCATCAACCTGATTAACCAAAAAGTTTTTCCCCCAAAGTTAATAGTAAAAGATACGGATTCTGCGTTTTTTCCCCTACCCTGTTTGAACACTAATTTCTCAGTAACCTGAATTCCGATAAAGTTCGAACTATTTTTTGCGATTGTAGTTTAATCATGGCTTTCATCCTATGCGAAAATTTTCTTTAGAACCCGTTTAGTTTGGCCACAATCTTCCCGCAAAAATTTCATAGTTTGACTTTATATATTGTATAGATTGTCTACAGAATGTTTCAGCCAATGACAAAATATAAACAGTTAATTTTGAAATTACTGTCGCTCAACAATTTAAAATGTTGACATCATCTGTAAATCATAATCCGAATCATAATCCTGATCATAATCTTGATACATTTTCCTTACAGATCAACTTTTCATTTCTCCCTTGTTCTGCTTGTGTTGATTTACAGATTAAAGGTGAACAGTTAAACCAATTTAATGCTATTAACGCAAAATCATTTTTCAACAGTTACCAAATTGTTCAACTTGAAACAATTCTGGTTGAATGAAACAAAAATCGTTTCCATCCATTGCCATTATCGTATCACTTTTCTTCTTCTTCTTTTGCTGCCTTCACGTTCAATTCAGCACAAATCATGCCAATTACCGTTTATATCAACGAGTTTTCAAATGGCATCTAAACTTAATACCATTGACCTAAACCATCAAAGCGAAAGTTAACCATTATCATTATTAACTTGAGAGCAACGATATTAAAGATTAACTTTTTTTCGCCATTTCTCAGTTTCTCAAGTCTATTTTGATTAAGGTCAAGGCAGGATGAGCTATTAATGTTAAACATTATTTTGGTAATCAATAAGCAAAGCTTTTGCTTTCACAGTTATCTAATTGCACTATTTTTTGTGTTGTTTTGTTGTTGTTTTCATTTCAACAATTGGAGCAGCTTTATGGACGATGATGAGGTAAAATTGAAGGAGCAAGAAACAGGCAACTTTAACTGTTAAGATGAAGCCAGATGAGATGATTATCGTGTTGATGATGATACATGGTAATTATCATATTCTGCATGATTATGAGCTGTTAGGTGGCAAGTATATGCTTTGGATAAATAGATTGTTTTAAAAATAAGTAAAGCTGTCCGTTGGTGAAACCATCAATTAGGCGATTCTTTACTGGTAAAGATTAATTGTTGACCGAGTTGACCATTCATTTAAAATGATAATCAACCATTTTACTTTGATTGTTGCTGTTGATTCTTTGATGCCTTTAAATAGTCCTTTAAGCTTCACTGTAATCTTTGCTTGTTAATCAGCTTACTAATCCGATTCACTGGGAACACAAAGTGTTGTCTGATTGCGCTTTCATTTATACCATTCAATTATTGATGTTAATCAATGGGAACACACTTTTCCAGCTTCATGATGTTTCGTTAATTAAATTGTTCCAGGTTGGCTTTTCTTTGCAACAATTGAAATTGTTTTTATTTTTTAAAATTAAAATTTACAATTTGCTGGAAGTAGAGAGAAAAGGTAAAAAAATATATTCATTTGCATGAAACAATAACTGTTGGAGTTATGAGTTGAAAAAGTAAAAAACAGTTTTGATTTTTTTGTTTCTTCAACAAAAAAAGCAAAATAAATAACAATTATTTTTTAAATATTACATTGGAATTGAAGTTGATTTTTAGGTGAGAAGCATGATTTGAAGAGGAAAATGCATGATGATCGGAAGTTGAGGGTGGCTCATGAGAAATGATGAGATTGAATGAAAATAATGGTTAATAATAAAAAACCTATTATTTCGTGTGATTCAGTCAAATTGGTTTTTTATGCTTTCCTCCTTTCTTTGTATTGTTTATTTGGTGGGAAGATGATAATGATTATTATTTATTATCATTATTATGTTTAACTTTTACTATTGATTGTTGAATTGACCCAACATCTTTTCAAAAAAAATCCAAAATTGAATGTTCTCATCTGATCTTTCGATTCACTCTTTTTTCCAGTGAGAGATGAATATAGACAGAGTTGGCCCATTAATGAAATAACTATCATTAATGTTCATCAAGAAAATGGTTGATTATCCTGAGAGTAAAACGTTCAATTGCTGTTTGATGTTGGTTGACAAATGCAATTTGACGGGAATCGATAAAGCTTCATCATTGGACATTCCTTTTCTTTATCAATGTCAATACTGATCAATAGTTGAGTGAAAAACTTTTGAACACAACGTGATTTGGAGGTTGAAGATGATGACGATGAACATTTACCATTGCAAGATAATCCAGGAGCACTGATGATAATTGATGGAAACATGGGAAATGAAAAAAAATGAAGAAAAAAAAGAAAAGATTTCAAAGTTAATTTTCTTTCCAAGTAATGAGAGAAGAAAGAAATCGTTAAATCTATTGTTACCTGCAAATTTGAACAGGAACCTGCTGATGGTACAGATTAGTTTGAGCAATTAAATACCAACTTCCATTTATATCTTGAGCAATTATCGGTCGAATAAACTTTTTTTCTGAATCACAGAGGATATTTGAATGGCTTGGTGCACTTTTTGTCCAATGATCTGAATCAATTGACCATTCCTTTGAGCTATCAGGTTGAATTGTCGTTGATACGGAATCTTCATTAACTGCTTCTCCAGTTTTGTTGGACGATGTTACCGGTTTAAATGGTTTATAGTCTGTATAGTCTTGAAGGTTGGCAGGAACTTCAACGTACATTCGATCAACGGACCGTTGACATCGGCGAATGATACTTTCCACAAATTCACTGGATAGAGAGAGAGGAAGACAAATGAATAAGAATTAGCATGAAAAAACAAACTGATGATGCATATAAAATTTGAACTGTAATTTTGTTTAAACTTGAATTGATTGATGTACAACTCAATAGCCTTTATTTTTAACCGCTTTTGATTAACTCGATTTATAACCTATTATTTTTAGGATAACTGGTAACACACTTTAATCAATAATATTAAAAACACTTGATTGACTTGAACCGTGAAAATTTTTATAATCAACGTTTCAACAAAGTTAAACTCTATTAACTTAATTTTCATGTTCCGGTTAAATTGTGACCTTTAAAGGTTTGCAAACTCAACAAAATAACATTAATCATCAAAAATAACAATTACATAAACTGAGAGTTTCAAGTTTAAAATATTCATCTTGATTGGTATAAATAAAGTTGAATCTAATAATTTTAGAGAACGTGTTCAACAATTAAGATTAATCGTTTGCGATGAATCAATTGGAAAAAATATGCCAATTGAAATTGCATTTTCAAGATTATTTTTGATCGCCTTTTGTATCGGTTTGGGTATTTACTGGGATTAATCAATATCTATCTCGGTGAAGCATACTGTAGTTATGATTAACCAACATCGTTATAATGAAAATAGTTACGAGCTACTGGGAAACAGGTCAAATTGGATGACAATATAATCAATTAACTATGCAGGTGACAGAAAGACTATATTACTTCTGGGACAATATCAATCAAAATCAATTCAACCCTGGATTCTCATTAATTTGGAAACTTATTTAGACGTTAAAGGTGTTCATCTTTCACCTAAAGGTTTAGGAATATTGTTGAATAAATTTTAGCCTTTCAACTAGAGGAAATTAATGGTAAACTGTTAATTTGTTGAGGGAAAAATGATCAAGTTATCAAGTATTCTAATGAAGTTTTTATAAAAACTAGAAATAAATGGCGAGTTTAAATTGAAAGGTTAAAAGTAAATTTTCAATTATTGATAGCTTAATGGAACCAATTTGATATTAATAGAGCTTAATGAAAATATTAGGATAAATTGACATGAATGAGAAAAGCTAAAGCATGATTTACAATTTAATCAAGTAAACAATTAAGGCATGGAATAATAATCGATAAAATGATTGACATGAGACAAGTGAAATAAAGATCAATTTTTGTATGAAAAAGAGAAGAAAAGGCTTCAAATAAATAAGAAAAATCAATAAAAAAAGGCTGACCATGGTTGAATCTAATTTAGGCATGAAATTTGGTTAAAAGCCACAAAACATTGGAGCAGTCCAGTCTGGAGCGGAACAATTCATAGAATTGGTTTAGGAAAAAAAAACAGATAGAAAATCGTATTGACCTGAAAACGAAATATCTCATTCACTATTGAACAATTATTGACTTAAGTGTCCATCAAAAATCAACAAAAAATAACAAACTTCAACAAACTTCATTTCCAATGCTATTTTGCTATTTCATTTATCTTCTCATTCATCATTTTCACCATTTCCATCACTATTCAGCAGAAAAAAATGCATTTAACAAATTCGTGACAAAAGCATCTTGAAACTTACGTTGGATATTGATCACCAAGATCACACCATCCTAAATCTTTATTGGCACATTCAATGGGTTTACCCTTTGTCCGTGTTTCTTCAGATACAAGGCGCAGTAAGTCAGTTGGATTGATTGGAAGGATTATCTTGTTGTCTGGTTCAACCTTTTCTGGATGAAAGAGAGATAGTCGAGATGAAAAGGTTTCCATACTATTTTCAGACATCTCATCATCCAAATCATCAATATCCCCATCAATTCCATTAGTATTCTTGTCCAATAGTGAATAATATTTAGGATCACGAGAATTGGATCCTTTACCGTAATCTCCAGTTCCATTGGAAGGAGCCATTTCATAAGAGTTGATTGAATTAGGATGAGTGCTTGAAAGCAATTGGCTTGACGATGCTGGTCCCATAGGTTTAAAGCCACTGTAATCATAGCGAATAGATTTAAACTTGTCATGTTTATCGTCATTGTATTTTTCTGTGAACAATTGGCCGTCAAATTTGTTTAAACCATACTCGTTTTCAATGGATACAGCAGGTGATTTTTCTTTCCGCACAAATTCCTGGGTAATTTGAGATTTTGATGAGTCTGTAGTTGAAAGAGGCTTTATCAATATGCTTTCAATTTGGTTTGATTGTTGTTGTTGATGGCTTTTAGTATTATAGCTGTTTGAATGGTAAACTGATGTTGGTGGTGATGAGGCTGATGAAAGTAGAGGAGGTTGATGAGTTTGAGGTCTATGGATTGATGATTGTTGTGATAATTGTGGTAGCTTTTTACTGTTGGAACTTTTTACATCATGATCTGCTGATTGAATACCGTAAACTGCAGGAAAACTTAGTCTAGGTCTACGATAATGGCCCAAGATGCCGTTATATCCAGGTTCATCATCATTGTCGTATTTAACTGGTTTTGGGATCGTTAATATGTTATGGTAACCTACATTTGTATTAGGTTGCAGAGGTGGTGTTGAGTGTGATTGCGATCGACCAAATAGAGCTCGATTTGTTTCTTTTAAACTTCGAAATGGATAGCGAAGTCTCCAAAACAAGGATGATTTAGGCGGAGATTTTGTCAACGATGATTGCGATGATTGGTGAAGAAGATGATGTAGATTAGGTGAATGATTATTTGAAATGTAAGATGTTTCCAAATTTTCTGAAATTGTTGGATTTAAATCTTGAAATGTTAATCCTGCTTGTTCAAATGCTGAAGATAACATTGCAGCTGTAGCAGGCTCATTACGGTTAGAGTATCCATTAAATTGTAATGTGAACACAATTTGAATAATAAAGACTAGTAAAACGTTGATAAAATCCTATGAGAAGAAAAAAAGAGGAAAAAGAACGAGAAGACGAAATTTAGCAAATTTCGCAGTTTGACTATCAAAAATATCAACAACTTGAACCACGTCTAATTTGCGCAAACATTAAATCTCAAGACAGAAACTTGATCGAATGTTCATCTTAGTGGAAAATGTGCAAACTCAAGACAGACAGAGTAAAAAAATAGCAAATTTAAACTTACTTGATAAATCATTTTTTGATAATTAGAGAAAGTAAAAGTAAAGATAAGAGAAAGAGAGGAAAAAAGAGGGAAAAGAAGAGAAATGTAACCAGAAATCAGCTTACGTTCATTGATGAGCTTTCAGATGAATAATATCGTAATCAACTGTCTTTAAGAAGATTCACTCGATGAATGAGTCTCCATCAAAAACAAGTAACTCTCTCAATCTATCCGCCTCTCTTATCCACTCACTCACTCATCTCTCTCTCTCTCTCTCTCTCTCTTTTGTACTCCTAATCATGAAATCAAGAAAAGGTAAGGTCAATTGAAGACGCTTATTCAAGGTGTCTTCATGTGATTCACATTTCAACATATGTTATCTTCTGTATAAGCCATCTTTCAACTTTCACTGTTGGGAGTTGCAATCGTTTTCTTACCTTTACTTAATACTTTAACTTTGACTTGTTCACAATCAAAATCTTGTTATTTGCTGATTCAAAGTAAATCAATAAATCCAAGTGAAAATATGCTGTGCAAAAAAAACGAAAGACAAACCTGATGATGAATAAGCTTCATGAAGAAAAAAGTGAACTTCAAGAGGATAAAATATGGTTCCGATGATCCGTTCGTTTATCCATTTATTCACTTCTTTTTCTCGTTTTTTTCTCTCTTCATCCTCTTCATTTTCATCATCCTTCTCCCATGTTCAACTCTCTTTTTCTACTCCTACTGAGAAATTTTATCCCGATGGAAAGTGTGATAGTTTTTTCTTTTCTTTTCGACTCTTCTTCAAGTTTCATCTTGAAAATTGTCAACACAGAATAAAGTTTAAATAGGTAATGAAAAAAATTTTAACGAAAAAAATGTGATATATTTATAATGGGATAGACTTTGGAAATAAAATTTGAAATGAAAATTTCGAGTTTAATATATGCATGAAAGAGGTCTTGATTAGACGAATTGAATATGAAACTTTTTTATAAAGTTGAGATTACAGACAAATCTTGGTCAATCTACTTTCATGTTAAGCTCTTCAATTCATCTTGTTGCTGATTTGAACACTTTGCTTTCTAATAAACTCAACTTGACAATTTACTCGAAATAAAATCCCAATCAGTTTCAATCACTACTGATATATGGTTCATCATCAGCTGGTTATTCTTGATTTCTTGGCCTGGCATGTTTTTTGCTTGAGATTTGCTTTCTTCAAGAAAAAAGTGCCAAAAATTGAAAATTTTGATTCATTTGAAGAAGATTAATGTTGGAACAAAATTTTGGGTATACTTTCATTTCGCCACTAAAGACGATTTCAAGATGATCTTCTTAAGGCTAGAGAGGGGTGTAACTCATTTTCAAAATGGATTTCTTAACAAACGTCTTAAAGTATCGGAAATTGGCTCAAAACTTGTGCATTAAAAATCAATCAATAAATTGTTCATCAATCGATAAACTCTGTTTACTGCTAAACCATTAGGTTAACGAATAATTAGCAATAAATCAATGCGATGAAATGCAATAGAGAATAGATTAATATTGAATAGAACAAGTTTAATTCTTGAATTGAAGGTTATTATTCATCTATTTGGTCTGATATCAAAATAATGATAACTTTGTGTAGAGTTAATTTCGATAGATTGAACCATTTCTGTTAACTTTTTGTTCACATTAATCTTGGCCAAGTTACACATCATGATGCGTCTATTCATTGAATGTTATCGATGATGAAACGAAATTCAAGCCATGAATGGTGAAAAGTGAGGGAAGAAGATAAAAATTGCAACTTCATGGTTATTTCACTTTTCAATTCTTTTGTATTCACTTGTTGTTCAACATAATTATCGTTGTAATATTTACACAAAATGTATTTCAACCAAAAATGAACTTTAAATTGATTGGAAATTTCGATTGTGTGTTGGTTTCAAAGTTTTTTTTCTCTCTTTCAATGGTTTCCAAAACTTTATCCACAACTTTATTGACTCAGTTTGAATAATGATGAAAAGAATTTGATTAACACAATTTTTTTCTTTAATCAACTTTCTCTTAATGAAAATACAAAGATGCAAAGATACAAAGCCAACATACAAAGATTTAACTAGAGGTGGGCGATTACATCGATTACCTCGATTATAATCGATTAGTTCAAACAAAATAATTATCGATTAGAGAAAAAAGTTAATCGATTAGTAAACATGCGAAATCTAGCTATATTAGCTAGTACAGTTTGTTTTTTCACGTTGAATTCATGGCGAATTTTCAGTGAATTCATGTTATTTTTGAAGTTTTCTTGCTTTTTTTCGATTAATCGATTAATCGATTATCTGAAGAAATTTTTGATTATAATCGATTATCTGATTATCAACTAATCGCCCACCTCTAGATTTAACCAACATTTTTAACATTTTTTGGTTCATCGGATCGGTACTTAAGTTAATTTTCAGGTTTCGCCATCTGGGTCATAATTAGTTTTTAGAGAAACTAGACAAAAGAGAGATGGAAAAAACTAAATTCAATCTTAAAGGTTTTTTATTGTTGGATGGCGACTATGAAAAAATCTCGAATTCCGTTAACTTAAATCTAATATCTATTGTATTGTTTGGTTTTGTTTCACATTGATTGGCGTTGAATCATTTGGTAAAGGTAAATGTATGGCTGGTATTGTTGGTGGTCGTAAAGGCCATCCCGTGAAGGAGATAAAAGGTTCCTTTCTCAAAAGAGAAAGCTCGAAAAGAAAAACATGAATAAAGACTGCAAAAGTTAATTGATTCAATCAAATATGTCATGTGTTAATTTAATCTTATTATTTCCCAGTGAGATTGGTCAAGCGGGTCCGATGGATGGATACCGATGTTTGGCCTGATATAATCGACTGTCCATATCTTCTTTTCAAGGATTATGTTAACCATAAAAGGAAAGATGTGGTCGACTTGATGCTTAAACCTAAAAAGGTTAGTTATAATGCAGCCAGCGAAAATGAGATGTGAATACTTTTGGTATCAATTGCGCAAATAAAGATTACATTTTATTTATCAGTGATGATAGTTTGTATCAGTATTTAATCGGAAATCCATCATTTTCAGTATTTACATTCACCCTAAACATTTTCAATTGATTTGAATGCAGTTGAATAAGGTGAATCAAAACAAAAAGCCTTCAATCTTCAATTTTTATCAAAATCAAGTTGATAAGTTATCAATTTATGCGTCAAATTTCTCAAAAATTTTCGCATCTCAATTTCCGTGGCTGTATTATTGTTTCAAACAATATTCAGTTTCATTCAGTTATTCGTAATTAATCTTATGTTGTACAGGGTTCATTAATCAACTTTAGACGTTTGATTCCTTTTTTCTCGTCGATGCAAATAGACTCGAGCTTTTGAATCATATATTCTGTTAGCCCTGCAAGTAGATTGATTAATTTAAAGATCATTTGATTCTGTGCCAAACACAAGCGATGCTATGAGCTAGAGGCCGAATTTTGAAAAATTTATTTTCGGATTTTTTTTTGCAAAGTGTGAGAATGATTTTTCTAATATTTAAAGATCGTTTTCATATGATTTTTTGTGTACTTTTGAGGCAATTTAGTTTGATTTGATTGCTCTCCCTGTTTTCGATTTACTAACATTTGTTCAAATGCACGCGCAATCACCGACAAACAGATCACCTCTGTTTGGAAATGGATCATCTTGTGCCCCTACTGAGTAGTCCAGAATGCTAACGAGGACATTAGAAAATTTTCAGAATAGCTACCAGGTGTCAATTATCTTCTGTTCGAAAAGTAGCTCAGGCATGTTTATAATGTAAAAAGATTTGCCGTTCCAAACTTTCGGCTTTCGTTAGACTTCCTGAAGCAAAAAAAGGTTCTAATTTCTGGAAATCTTTTTTCGCGTTCTTGTTCTTCATTCAGAAGAAATCAGATTGATGATAAACTCTAAGACTGCAAAAATACAGCTATTCAAGCGTCTAAAGTTAACACCCTGTATTTTTTATCCGGTTTAACAGAGTAATCTGATGAAGATTAATCCGGAAAAACCCTGCCAATAGTATGGGTAAGTTTCTCTAGAGCCAGCTACTACACCTATCATGAGATCAGACGCTGACGAGCTCAAGTTTCGCTGAACCACACTTGTGGACCTTCCTGAAGGAAGAATCCTGTTACATACATTTCAACCGATAGTTTCATGCGTTTGCATTTTCGCGCAATCGCGCATTCTACTTTTCCTGACTCCTTGAATTGCTTCAGTTCTGACTTCGATACATTTCGCTACGATCAAGAACCAATTCTTCTTGCTGGCGTTGCCGATTGAAAAGTGTTCTGACAGAAATATGAAAAATACCACGCCTTCTGATCTTCTTTTACTACCAGTATTTCTTCGTCAGACTTATTACATATTGTTCAGTAACCAGAAAACTATCATGAAACGCCTAAAATAGTTTTACAAATGCACAGTTTTAGATTCGCTCTCTGTATGTCAATATTTTGCTATGTAACTGAATATTCAATACAGTGGCGTTCCTCTTTCAATCGTATGTTGCCACATCTATAAAAGTACAAAAAAATTTCTAAACAAGTGATTGTTCATAGACTGCTGAAACTATCTGAATGGGGGATGCCTATTCGTTTTGACTTTTTGCTAATTTCTTGAAATAAATATTGACGCACACTTTAATACAATAATTTGTAAAAACGCACATTTGAAAAAATTATTTTTGGATTTTTATGATAATCTCTAGGCTGCAGAACAATATGTACTAGGTCTGAGTTAGTCTTTATAGGATCGATAAGGAACGCCATGTCTTTGAATATTTAGTTACATACTAAAATAATTTAATGACAATTAAAAAGGCTTAGTACAAGAGGTTGTATGCAAAACAGTGCCATCTATCAATTTTTTATGCATTCATTCCTTTTCAAGATTTGGTCATGATCTAGGCTAACGTGACGATTTTTAATGAAATAAACCTAACTCCTCCTCTTATCCAGAAAGTAGGCCTTGTAATAGGCTTATACAAAGAGCTCCTCTTTGGGCTGATACCAAAGCTGACAGATATCGCCCTCTTCATTCACGTTACAAAACTATTTAGTTTTTTCTTGGAACATATTTTGTAATTTAAATCTACACGGAACACTTAAATTTGATCTCCTATTTTTTTATAACTAAATGCTTTTAATTAACTAATTGAATAATATTTAACTTTGTGAAATCATCTGGACTCCAAGTTGATTGTTAAACCTTTGCCATCTACTTTTGTTATTGTTGTTACCTTGTTCTTATTCTATTTTTATTGATATTCTTTGGATTCAAACAATTTTAACAAATTATGGTATTAACTCAAGCTGAATGGTATTGGGGTGATATTACACGAGAAGAAGTTAATGAAAAATTAAAGAATACTGTTGATGGTAGTTTTCTTGTTCGTGATGCTTCCGTTAAAGGTTCAGGTGAATACACTTTAACACTTCGAAAGGGAGGAAGTAACAAATTGATAAAGATTATCTATCGAAACGGTAAATATGGTTTTACTGAGCCATGTTCATTCGATTCAGTTGTTGATCTCATTTCTTACTATCGAAACCATTCATTGGCTCAATATCACCCTTCATTGGATATACAGTTGCTCTATCCTGTTTCCCGATTTGATAAAAGTGAAGTCTGTGAAGAGTCAGAATCAGAGGATATTAATGCTTTATCGGAAAAATTGATCAAAATAAATAAACAGTGTCTCATTATTGCCAATTCTTATGATAAATACCACGACCAGTACAACAAAATTTTACACGACATTGGTATGTACAAACAAGCCTTTGAATCAATTAATGAAACAATCGCTATTCTGGAAGCTCATATCAAATTGAATGAAACACTAAAGAAAGAAGCGCTTTCACATGAAATCAAAGCAATGGAAGATCATTGTAGGATTTTGACTAAACGTAGAGATGAAATGGTCTGTAAAAGAGGTGACATTGAGTGCAAGTTAAAGACGGCAACCAATTTAAGTCGCTCATTGGATCGAGAAATGAATGGACTCAAGCCACAAGTTACCCAACTTCATCGTCAACGTGATATACTGCAAACAATGTTGACCAACAAAAGTGTTTCAAAAGAGGTCATTGAAAATATTTTGCAATTAAGCCTCGATGAAGCTGATGTCATCAACACTGGTATCACTGCAGGTGAACTTTGTGCCTCAATGAATTCAATAGCCAACAGTACATCCAGTGAAACATCTTACGATGACATTGGATCACCTTTAACCTCTACTCTTTCATCACCCATTTCCTCTTCAACTGTTACTTCATCTGACGCATGTAATTATGTTGTCATAAAAAATTTGAAAACATTACCAAAAAAAGAATCATTACCCCATGAAAATGAGCGTAACTGGTTAATTGAGGATTGTGACCGTCACGAAGCAACCAAAATGCTAGCTAATAAGCCAAGTGGTACTTTCTTAATCCGTAAGCGTCGTCAAAGTGGACAATACGCATTATCAATAGTTGTTGACAAGATTTATCATTGTTTGATCAACAAAACTGAACGAGGATTTGGGTTTGCTGAACCCTACAACATTCATCCAACTCTTAAAAGCCTTGTTCTTCACTATCAGCAAACCTCTCTGGAAGAGCACAATGACATGCTCCACACGACTTTAGCCTATCCGGTATTCAGTGATCAATCTAATATTACAGACTCATAGTAATAAATTAATTAAATTTAAAAAACCTACTACGTTCAACTATACATATTTACAGATATTATAAATAAATATAAATTGCTCTGTTTTCATCTAAACTCTTTTGTCTTCATAATTTATTTGCATAGTAACACTTTGCTTCTATCAACCGGTTATGAAGATGCAGCTTTATTTCCTCAATTCCATAATCAATCTTCTCTTTTCACAGGGAACATTTGAGTTGACAGCTAGTGTTTGATTCACAGACGTAAATTAGATAATCCAAACAGTTGATCTAAATCGAAATCTGTTAATCATTCACTGTTCTTTTTTATTATTGTAGTTCATTGATACAGGGGATATTCTGATTTAAGGAAGAAAAGAAAGAAATGATAAAAATGATAAGGATTATCCTTAGATAGAACACAGAAGAAAAAAAAGGGAGCAGCAGGGTTTAATTTTAGACTATCAATTGGCTTCACCCTCCTGTTGTTCATCTCCATCCCCTTGTGTATCTGATGTCCAGAGCTGAAATGAGTAAGAATGAAGAGAGAAACGAAAAATTATTACCAGAACATTGTTTATCTCCATTTGACAATCAACTTACCGTAAGATTATCTCTGAGGAGCTGCATTATGAGCGTACTATCTTTATAAGAGTCTTCATTAAGTGTGTCCAATTCGGCAATGGCGTCATCGAATGCCTAAAAGATGAGAGAGATTGTCAAGAAGAAAAAGTAAAGTTGTTTAGATTAGTAAGAATTATGATTAATTTGCATGTACTCAATATACTTTTGTAAGATTAAGATTCATTTGTATTGTATCAGGAATGAGAGAAATATTATAAAGAGAAAAACCATGCAGAAAGATTGAGTATGGCTGATGATGCTATGTAAGTTAGCTGGAGAGAGAACTCCTGGTGGATAAAACGGGGGGCGAGAGAGGAAAGTGTAAGTGAGAGTGGGTGGGGAGACAGAGAAAAAACAAACAGGCGCTTCACAGAGCAGAAGTAGGATGGACTATCAGAGGAAAGAAGATTACCTGCTTTGCCAAATGACAAGCCCGATCAGGCGCATTAAGAATTTCATAATAGAAAACCGAGAAATTGAGAGCTAGGCCCAATCTAATGGGGTGAGTTGGCTGCAATTTATTTTTGCTAATGTCAAATGCTTCTTGATATGCTTTCTGTGACTCCTCAACCACACCTTATGATTCGTAGGGATTTGAAAGAAAATAAAAGGGGAGAGAAGAGAGGAAAGGATTAATGTCAGTTTACGTACCTGCTTCGCAAGTTGACAAGCCTTATCAGGTGAATTGAGGATTTCGTAGTAAAACACGGAGAAGTTAAGGGCAAGGCCCAGACGAATGGGATGTGTTGGTTGCATTTTACTCTTACTTATATCAAAAGCTTCCTGGTATGCTTTTTGAGATTCTTCCACCACCTTGTTTCTCTGATCTCCAGTGGCTACTTCTGCCAAATACCGATAATAATCACCTTTCATTTTTAAGTAGAATACTTTGCTCTCCGCATTACTTGCCTTGCTTATTAAATATTTATCTAGGAGAGCCAAGACTTCGTCGCAAATTTCTATCAATTCCTTCTCCACTTTTCCTCGGTATTCTCGAGCCATCTGCTGTTTTCTCTCACTTCCCTCAGTCTTTTGTTCTATACTTGAGATGACTCTCCACGATGATCGGCGAGCACCAACAACATTCTTGTAGGCAACGGATAAAAGGTTCCTCTCTTCATTGCTCAATTCGACTCCTGTCTCGGTGACTTGTTTCATGGCCTGAGACATGTCATCATACCTTTCAGCTTGTTCGGCCAACTTAGCCCTTTGAACCAAATCATCTTTATCCATTTTCTTGTTTTGTTGTTGAGGGGGGTTTCTTTAGATGTAAAACAGAGTTTAGATTTGTCCTCAAAAAGTGATGATGGTGGTGGTGGTGGTGGTAATGGTTGTAGTGTGGAAGTAATTTGTCCCATGAAGACGATGTGAAAATTGACACCCCTGGTTAATATAATTTAAGTTGATCAGTAGATTACAATATTACGGCCTCAGACCTTAAGTAGAGATGACAATAATAACTCCAAGAAGTGACTAACTAAGGGAGAAGTAAGGTTACAATATATTTGATGAGAGAGAGATAATGCAAAAAAATACGCGTGCGTATTTCGCTTCCCAGGAAACGGAAAAGCATACATTTTGTGTGAAGGATGATGCAGAGGAATTTTTTATTGGTGTCAGAAGATAGCGCGAGAAATCGTCA
>NW_015449938.1:553427-608500 GCF_000239435.1 Tetranychus urticae
TGAAAAGTATGATGTCATGTCTCTGGGCATGAAACAAGTCACCGAGACAGGAGTAGAATTAAGCAATGAAGAGAGGAGCCTTTTATCCGTTGCCTACAAGAATATTGTTGGTGCTCCCCGATCATCGTGGAGAGTCATCTCAAGTATAGAACAAAAGACTGAGGGAAGTTAGAGAAAACAGCAGATGGCTCGAGAATACCCGAGGAAAAGTGGAGAAGGAAATTGATAGAAATTTGCGAAGAAGTCTTGGCTCTCCTAGATAAATATTTAATAAGCAAGGCAAGTAATGCGGAGAGCAAAGTATTCTACTTAAAAATGAAAGGTGATTATTATCGGTATTTGGCAGAAGTAGCCACTGGAGATCAGAAAAACAAGGTGGTGGAAGAATCTCAAAAAGCATACCAGGAAGCTTTTGATATAAGTAAGAGTAAAATGCAACCAACACATCCCATTCGTCTGGGCCTTGCCCTTAACTTCTCCGTGTTTTACTACGAAATCCTCAATTCACCTGATAAGGCTTGTCAACTTGCGAAGCAGGTACGTAAACTGACATTAATCCTTTCCTCTCTTCTCTCCCCTTTTTATTTTCTTTCAAATCCTTTCGAATCATAAGGTGTAGTTGAGGAGTCACAGAAAGCATATCAAGAAGCATTTGACATTAGCAAAAATAAATTGCAGTCAATTCACCTCATTAGATTGGGCCTAGCTCTCAATTTCTCGGTTTTCTTTTATGAAATGCTTAATGAGCCTGATCGGGCTTGTCATTTTGCGAAGCAGGTAACCTGCTTTTCTCTGATAGTCCATCCTACTTCTACTCTGTGAAGCGGCTGTTTGTTTTTCTCAGTCTCTCCATCCACTCTCACTTACAATTTCCTCTCTCGCCCCCCGTTTTATCCGGCAAGTAGTTCCCACTCCAACTCTCTGACAAAAGTATATTGAGTACATGCAAATTAATCATAATTCTTACTAATCTAAACAACTTTACTTTTTCTTCTTGACAATCTCTCTCATCTTTTAGGCATTCGATGACGCCATTGCCGAATTGGACACACTTAATGAAGACTCTTATAAAGATAGTACGCTCATAATGCAGCTCCTCAGAGATAATCTTACGGTAAGTTGATTGTCAAATGGAGATAAACAATGTTCTGGTATTAATTTTTCGTTTCTCTCTACATTCTTACTCATTTCAGCTCTGGACATCAGATACACAAGGGGATGGAGATGAACAACAGGAGGGTGAAGCCAATTGATAGTCTAAAATTAAACCCTGCTGCTCCCTTTTTTTTCTTCTGTGTTCTATCTAAGGATAATCCTTATCATTTTTATCATTTCTTTCTTTTCTTCCTTAAATCAGAATATCCCCTGTATCAATGAACTACAATAATAAAAAAGAACAGTGAATGATTAACAGATTTCGATTTAGATCAACTGTTTGGATTATCTAATTTACGTCTGTGAATCAAACACTAGCTGTCAACTCAAATGTTCCCTGTGAAAAGAGAAGATTGATTATGGAATTGAGGAAATAAAGCTGCATCTTCATAACCGGTTGATAGAAGCAAAGTGTTACTATGCAAATAAATTATGAAGACAAAAGAGTTTAGATGAAAACAGAGCAATTTATATTTATTTATAATATCTGTAAATATGTATAGTTGAACGTAGTAGGTTTTTTAAATTTAATTAATTTATTACTATGAGTCTGTAATATTAGATTGATCACTGAATACCGGATAGGCTAAAGTCGTGTGGAGCATGTCATTGTGCTCTTCCAGAGAGGTTTGCTGATAGTGAAGAACAAGGCTTTTAAGAGTTGGATGAATGTTGTAGGGTTCAGCAAACCCAAATCCTCGTTCAGTTTTGTTGATCAAACAATGATAAATCTTGTCAACAACTATTGATAATGCGTATTGTCCACTTTGACGACGCTTACGGATTAAGAAAGTACCACTTGGCTTATTAGCTAGCATTCTGGTTGCTTCGTGACGGTCACAATCCTCAATTAACCAGTTACGCTCATTTTCATGGGGTAATGATTCTTTTTTTGGTAATGTTTTCAAATTTTTTATGACAACATAATTACATGCGTCAGATGAAGTAACAGTTGAAGAGGAAATGGGTGATGAAAGAGTAGAGGTTAAAGGTGATCCAATGTCATCGTAAGATGTTTCACTGGATGTACTGTTGGCTATTGAATTCATTGAGGCACAAAGTTCACCTGCAGTGATACCAGTGTTGATGACATCAGCTTCATCGAGGCTTAATTGCAAAATATTTTCAATGACCTCTTTTGAAACACTTTTGTTGGTCAACATTGTTTGCAGTATATCACGTTGACGATGAAGTTGGGTAACTTGTGGCTTGAGTCCATTCATTTCTCGATCCAATGAGCGACTTAAATTGGTTGCCGTCTTTAACTTGCACTCAATGTCACCTCTTTTACAGACCATTTCATCTCTACGTTTAGTCAAAATCCTACAATGATCTTCCATTGCTTTGATTTCATGTGAAAGCGCTTCTTTCTTTAGTGTTTCATTCAATTTGATATGAGCTTCCAGAATAGCGATTGTTTCATTAATTGATTCAAAGGCTTGTTTGTACATACCAATGTCGTGTAAAATTTTGTTGTACTGGTCGTGGTATTTATCATAAGAATTGGCAATAATGAGACACTGTTTATTTATTTTGATCAATTTTTCCGATAAAGCATTAATATCCTCTGATTCTGACTCTTCACAGACTTCACTTTTATCAAATCGGGAAACAGGATAGAGCAACTGTATATCCAATGAAGGGTGATATTGAGCCAATGAATGGTTTCGATAGTAAGAAATGAGATCAACAACTGAATCGAATGAACATGGCTCAGTAAAACCATATTTACCGTTTCGATAGATAATCTTTATCAATTTGTTACTTCCTCCCTTTCGAAGTGTTAAAGTGTATTCACCTGAACCTTTAACGGAAGCATCACGAACAAGAAAACTACCATCAACAGTATTCTTTAATTTTTCATTAACTTCTTCTCGTGTAATATCACCCCAATACCATTCAGCTTGAGTTAATACCATAATTTGTTAAAATTGTTTGAATCCAAAGAATATCAATAAAAATAGAATAAGAACAAGGTAACAACAATAACAAAAGTAGATGGCAAAGGTTTAACAATCAACTTGGAGTCCAGATGATTTCACAAAGTTAATTATTATTCAATTAGTTAATTAAAAGCATTTAGTTATAAAAAAATAGGAGATCAAATTTAAGTGTTCCGTGTAGATTTAAATTACAAAATATGTTCCAAGAAAAAACTAAATAGTTTTGTAACGTGAATGAAGAGGGCGATATCTGTCAGCTTTGGTATCAGCCTATTACAAGGCTTACTCGCTGGTTAAGAGGAGGAGTTATTTTATCGTCACAATCACAATTGTTAAAACTCGTTGAAATGGATTGCAAATTCATTGTGCAGTGATATTTAGGTTCGTTTTTAATTCTCAATCTTATGTTTGTAGTATTTTTCACCTTTTTTTGATTGTTTAAACCTTTCTCCAATCAACCCTTGGACACTACTCAACCCAGCAAATGTCTTTTAATACTGTTCACCGGCCTGAGAGAAGTGTTAAATATGCTCTTTTGGCCATTTCTCTTACTTACATAGTCATTGTTTACTCTGTTTACCTCAATTTTCCCAAATTGTCTGAGACTGAAAAGCTAAAAGTGAAAATACCAAAGAATGAAGAGGAAGTCAGAAATTTGGCTTCTGTTTTGGTTAAATATCGGGATAATAATTATTTAGTTTTGTTTTTCGCCATAACTTCATTGTATATTTTACTTCAATCATGTGCTATACCTGGCTCCATTATGTTGAGTCTTTTGTCAGGCTATCTCTTTCCATTGCCTGTAGCTTTATTTCTCATTTGTTTGGTAAGTGTTGTTGCAAAATTTAACCTTGTAAAGCCTGCAATAGGTACTCATTTTTTCCCATCACCCACCACTCTATCTGCTCTAAATTACAACTCGTTTATTAATCATGCTTCTTTTTTCTCTTGTTTTTTTTCTGTTTTTAACATCTTTTTTACTGTTTTTTTTTCTTGTTCTCTTTCTCTCCTTTTCTCTCTTTTTTGTCCTTCTTTCCCCAATCCACCTTCTCTCTACTTCATGATCATCGTCATAATCATCTGACTATCACAACCATCACCATCATTTTTTCCATCATCCTCATGTGATTGAACACACCACCATCAGTGCTCAGCCACTGGAGCATCAATTTGTTACTGTATTTCATACTGCTTCGGTCGAGAACTGGTTCTCAAATATTTTCCGGAACGAGCAGCCGAATACCGAGCAAAAGTTGCCAAAAACAGACCATTCTTACTATCATACATTCTGTTTCTCAGAATAACCCCTATTATACCGAACTGGGTCATCAATCTTGTTTCACCACTCATAGATGTACCTCTTTCTACTTTTTTCTGGGCCACTTTCTTCGGAGTAGCGCCACCCTCATTTCTTCATATACAAACTGTTAAAACATTAGAGAAGATTGTTTCCAGTGATTCTTCACATTTTAGTTATTCCAATCTTGGCATTCTTTTGATTTGTGCTACTTTGGCTCTTTCACCAGTCATTTATAAATTTAAACAGAAAGGAGAGAAATCTGTGGAAAACAACAAGTCAAATGAATGTTTACATGTTGGTTAGACTGAATATACCAAATCATCGTCATTGAAAATTCAATTTTTAAGTATTTACCCTGAGTGAAACTGGTCGCTCTCTTATTGGAGTTGATTCAATTTTTGCTGTAAATAATGTAAAAAAACAACAAATAACTCGTGTTAAAACTATTTAGGTTTCATCCTAAATGTCTGATCTCAGAATCATTTTTTTAGTTACAATATCAGGTCCATTGTAATCGAAAATTGATTAAACTGTTGAATTTAACTATTTTCAAGTTTCGACAATACACTTAGTGCCTGTCTATTGTCGAGACTAAATTTGGTTTGATTGATCAACCTATTAATTTTTGATGACTTTTACAAACCCTTGCTTTTGTATTATATTTATGTTCATCTAATTGTGACCTCATTATTAGCTCAATTCAGGCCTTTATAATGTTGCATTAATCTGAGCAAAAATCAAGATTTCTCTTTTTTTTATAAATTAAATCGACAGAGTCCAAAGAATAATAACATTCATATCGTTTCGCTATTTAATTGCAATCAAATTTTAATTCAAGTTTCAATACTTTATTACTTTGTTATTTGGTCTCCAAAAGATCGATTGTTACTATTAATATTTAATTATAATCACCTTGATATTTCACTTTTTTTAGATTTTAAGATACATTCAAAATGAATAAAAAAATAAATTGAAGTCTAATTTGCACTGAAACGCTATCAATCGAACAATTTTTTACTCTAATTTCTGAAGAAAGGTAATGTTGTACCTGATGAAACCTACTCAAGAACTGAGCAAAACTACTCAATAGATTATCTTATATCACAGAAAAAAATCCTTATTGAAATCGAAAGCTCGAAATACTTGGAGAGATTATTTAGAAGAATAGACTTAATTGTGTTGATTTATTTAAATGACGTAAGCATATTATGTTCAATTGTACAAAGCAATAAGATAACAAGAGAGAAATAAAAAGATCGAATATCTGGTTTCTATAAATTATCTCTTAATATCAGATCTTTCATTGTAAGAAAGGAATTATTTTATGTAATCAAAGCTAATTTCATTATCTGATTAACGACGAGTTACCCATCGATATCTGCTGTTACCACATTGTAACATGTATCCATGATGATTGAGGTATTCGATCATTTGTTCAAATTTAGCAACTGGTGGGCCATTTCGTGCTATTGTCCATAAATCATCATATGTAAACTCAGTTTCTGGATTGCTGTGAAAGTACTCTTCAAGATAACGGACAAATCTTTCATTAGATGAACGACACCGTTTATTTGCTAATCCAACTAAACCTTCATTAACCGGTTCAATGGAACGTCTAACTGAAGACTGGCTTGACTGACTATTCAGTGAAAGGACGTCTTTTGGGAAGATATCGGACCGAGTATATTTGATTAACTCAACAATATCCAGGACATCACGCTTGGTTACAACTTGCTTTGCTTCAAGCCTTGCTCGAGCTAAACTCAATCTCATCAGCGATGCCAATAACTGGTTGTCACTTGGATGTCCAATTGGTCCAACAATTCCTCGATAAGTTTTTTCTAGGTATTCTTCGTAAAATCGGAATACAGTGGCGTGAGCTTCTTCGTCAAATTTGGGAAAGATTTTGGCACGAACAAATTGAATATATTTTGTGAGAAGTTTCCTGGGTAATAAATCCATTGAATCTTTGTCTAGGGAAGCAAGTTTAACTTTCAAAGATTGATTAGCTTGGTCTGTAGGTGATTGACTTGATCCTCGATTAGATTGCTGTGTTGATCTATTAGATGGTAATCGACCTTCTCGGTTTTGAAGAACTCTTTTGGTGAAACTGCGATCAGTTTGGTGATCAGGTTCATCAACCAAATGAAAAATGAGATCAAATTGATTTAACATATCAGATGGCATCTTTATATTTTCATAAAGTGTCTTCTCGAGACGATAGGTTCCTCCAGCTGGGGTAGCAGCAGCAAAAATGGCAATTTCCACAGGAACTGAATGTACAAATGAGTTCTTATCAACTTGGAATATTTGACTCTCCATTATTTCATTTATAAGATTCCATTGAGATTTCATGACATCTAAATCATCAATACAGCAGACTCCTGAAAAAGAAGAAATTTAATAAAGAATCTTGAAATGTGTGAGTAATTGCTTTTGGTGAGAATAATTTACCCTTATTTGCTTGCAAAACTGGACCTGCATTGAGCACTTCTTCACCCTTTTCAATTTTTACATCGAAAACCAAATTCTGTGTATAATTTTTATCGGCATATGAAGAAACTGGAGCAACTTTATGAGCAGCATTTAATAGTTCTTTTTTGTCTTTATTAGGTGCACCCAATAATAAAGTGTGAATTTGTCCTCGATAAGGAACGGGGTCTTCTTCATCATGACTATCTGATTCATGGCCACCAATCAATGAAAGCAATACACCAAGTTTAACCATGTTGTTACACGATACTGAAGGACAGAAAGAAGCAGTTACAAGTCCTAAAATGTCTGGTTCAGCTATTATCGCCTGTAATAAACAACGTAAATTTCATTAGAACTAGTAAATTGAATGGACAAACGAGGAATTACCTGTATCGCTCTCAAAGTTTTGGAGTCAAATTTATCCTCAGTATTGATTGATAAGCTTGAAGCTAACATATAAAAGCCACAAATTCCGGTACCCTCGATATTTTTCGGTTCAACAATCACTCCAGATATGGTAACTGAGTCCATAATGAAGCACTTTTCGATGAGATGGTTGATTAACTTTATGGAAATAGAAAAAATACTTATTTAGTAACATTAGTAACACGGAAATGGAATTGTAACTAACCTGAACTTTAATCACATGAACTTGCTTTTCGCCTGTTTTAGAGTTGTATCTAGTTTGTATGACACTAATCATCTGAGAAGCAACCTTTATGTTGGCATTTTTAAGACGAAAGAACGTAATAGGATTACCCCGTGATGATTTCTCGGTGTTGGTTGATTGAGCATTACATTTGGTGGAATGACAAGTCACTGGAGTTTGTAGCTGGCCCATAGGTTGAAGTACATATTGAAGGCAACCACAGTTTTCACATCGAAAGGTTGCCTCATAAATAGCCTGACTAATTTTACCAACAGCGGCTATTGTACCAGTAATAGTGACAAACTTATTATAATGAGGCGGTGAAATTTCTCCTATTGGTGTAATTTTTGTAAAACCAGTACATTCAAACCACAGTCTTCTGAAATTATCAAAATTGAAAGCTTGAATTTGACTCGATCGTTCCTCAGCCTCGGAATCTTTATGACGTTTGTAAACAAGATGAGTGGCAAGTCCTAAATACTTGAAATAATTTAACGGATCGTTTACCAATTTCACAGCAAAATCTTCATCAATATATTCAATTTGGGCAATGTCAATCGAAAAATAGCCTTCATTTTCAATGTTATCCAAATGGCTACCCTCCATGGGTACCAAGCAAGTAATCAACTTTTCACATTGTTCCAAGGCTTCTTTAAATTCACTATTATCAAAAACTTCTCTTGGAAAGTAATTCTCGATCCCAGGACAGTCCAAATCTTTATTTACCTCCCGAGCACTCATGATGAAAAACGAAACACTAAACAAAAAAAATCAAAAAGAGCTTTCAATTAATAAAAGAAAAACAGTTTCACATTGCTAAGCATTGTTAAGCATTGCTAAGGAAACGTAAACAAGCAAGCCAGTTAAGGGATCGTTACCTAATAATAAAGAAAAATTGGAGGCAAAAAAAGTCTAAAAGATTAATCAAACATTCAAATATAAATCTAAATTGAATAAAATTTAAATAAAATAAAAGAAACAATAAATAATAAAAGCCAACCATTATCGAGTAAAAAGCGAAACAAAATTACAGCCAAAGTCACTTTAAAGTTTATCGCTCTAAAGCTAAATCAATTATCCATTTATTATTCCAATAAAGTTGCCATTAAATTGATGAAATAAGCCTGATAAAAGTACGAAGTTAACCAAGGTGGCTAACTATTAAGTCTGACTATTAATGCTAACTGTGAATAATAACAATATTTAAAGGCAATCAAGTAAAGAGTCGATGAGAGATGATGAAGAAAAGGCTGAGGAAAGTGATAAATAGTGAGAGTTGTTATGCCAACCAAAAGGGAAGGATAAAGGATGAAAAGGAAGGCGAATGAATGGAAACTAATGTATCCTGATTGTGTGGTGTAAGCATGAGCTTAAAGTTTTGTCAATTGGCAGAGAGGCAGATGAATACGCCAGAGTAAAATGCTTCATCCTGATCATCCTCATCATCATTCTCACTCACTTTTTTATCATTATCTCGATTCCCTTGAACCGGTAACTTGAATGGAAACCATTGAGAGGTAAACTTGATTCCTCTTGGCTCTTCGTTTTTTATTTATTGTACAATCCGTCAAATAAATACATATACATACGTTTACCATTTGAGCAAAAATAATGATTCTCCTGACTTTTTCATTTATGATTCTTCACCATCTTTTCCATGAACGATGTGAACAAGACTGATGACGATGATATTAATAGTTAACCGACTCTGATAGTGACAGTGATGATGAAAAGAGGACAACTTTGATTCTTCATCTTTCCCTTTGCGTTCATTTTACACTAAATTTTGTCTCCATTTCATTAGTTTTTTGTTTCAAAATTTCAATCTTTTTTTGTTCAATAATTTCAAGTTGAAAAACTAAAGTTGAAATGTGCAACAAAGTTTAACCTTTAAGAGTAAATTTTGACCGCAAAAGTTGAACAACATGAAATTGATACAAGTTGCTTCATTGTTTCAATTACTGTTAACATTTTCATTGGGAAAACTTGATTCTCCAGAAAATTTAACTCAATTTTCAATTGAACCATTTGTGTTGACCAACTCCACTAAAGATGAAAAGGTTAACCCAAACAGACGGACAAATTGGGTTGTGATTAACTCTACTCTAGTCAACTCAACACTCGATCAACCAAATGGATTGACATTTGTCCAATCGAATGGCCATTTTGTTAAACGAGGTAAGAATCGATTTCGTTTAATTTTTTTCTCTTTTCTCTCGTTTCAATCTCCAAATTTTCAGTCTACTTTTACTGTTACTTTTGCTTCATTTTTCATCATTAATTTTGTCACTTTTGTTAGGCATTTCATTATTTGGTTTCAACAAAATTCCAGTCAACACTCTATTAAGTTGATGGTTAAATCTTAATTATCTCATCAAAAATAATTGTAACTGTGAATTTAAATTCTGACAATTGGGTGGAAAGAGTTTCAAAAGCTGAGAAGAAAATAATTGGTAAAGTTGATCTTTAAACTCAACAATTATAAAAGTGGTTCAAGCAAAAGTAGTTACATTTAAAGATGAACACTTCATCAAAATCATTTTTAAAAAACAAAAATTTCTTCGATTTTTTTATGAAGAGTTTTAATTTTCTGCTAACGAACAGATTAATCAGAATAAAAATTCTCAAGTTTTGTTCTTGCTTTGTGAAGTTCAATAAAATTTATTCAAAATTTAAAATGTCAGATTATTCTCTTATAACATTTTCAAAAATTTGAATTGGAAAAATCTCCAGATTTGCTTCGAATGAAACTTTTCTCAAAACAAATTGGTCAAACTTTCATTCTGTTCTCATCCATGTTCAAAATGAATTCAAAATTTCTTTCAGTAATAACTTGTAACAAAATACTTCATGATACTCCAATCATGACAACATATTAAAGAGCTTTCACTGAATCAACTTATTCGTCAAACTTTGAGCGCAAGAATTTCATTTTGCAACTCATTTCATCGATTCTGAAAATTTTTCGTTCGGTCGCCCAAACTCGAAGATAATTCTTTACTTTAAAGATTGACATTGCGTTTCAAAAGTACTTTTGATTAGAACTGAATCTCTAGTACAAAGAAAAAGAAAACGCTCATTTTCTGAAAGAGAATGAAGTTTCGAATCGGCAGAATTTTCGGGTATAAATTTTTCTCTTTTGATAAAGGTTGGGATAAAATGTTCAGTAAATAGCTTTTTACTGAAAAGATTATTTCCATCGAAAATTTTTGAGCGAATTTCAATTTTTCAATTTTTTCTCCATTTCTCGAAATTTATTCATAAAGTTTGTTTATTGGAAAACGATTATATTCTGATTTCAGTTGAATATTTCATGATGCATGAAGAAGAATGGAATGATTTTGAAAACTTCTAATGATGGTCGATTGATTAAACTTTTTTGTTTAGCCTTAAGCGAATAGCGAAATGGTATTTTTTTGAGATTTAATTTTTACTTTGGACAAGTAACTTTTGTTGACCCGTTTGCAAGTCCAAATATTGAACCTTGAAGGCACAAATGACCATTCACTTGAACAGTCAAAGTTAACAATTTGTATTTGTCTGGACAAGAACAAAGTTGAACAGAAACGTTCGATTGGAAACAATTTTTCTTTCTTTTCTCTTTTTCTTCATCTGTAAATATTTTCTCAAATCTCTCATTCCCATACAATTTTGCACTTCTTTTTCAAGTCAATAATGACGATAATAAAGAACTGGTCAGTTGAATTGATTTCAATAGTTTCATTTTATATTTCCTCATGTTTGTATTAACAGAATGTGCCAAAAATCGAAAGGAAAACGTTGAGAAAAAAGAAGAGTGGAAAAAGAGAAAAAACGAAATTCTCAAATGAATAGAGAGAAGAGTTTTTTTACTCTTATAAAGTGGACATGAGATGGTCAAGAGCCATGTTAACATGTTATTATTTCCTGTTCATTCAATCTTTATTGGCCTTTATCATAGTTAAACAGTTGCAAACAAAATGAACATTCATTATCATCATTTAATGCAATAAACTTCAGAGTTGTAAAACTCGATTGACTTGGAATCGAGTCAACAGAAACTTCGCACTGACATTTCACAAACAATATTCAAAATCTCTTCACGCTTCGAAATTCCAACTTTTAATCAATTCTTCGTTTACAACAATCATTAAAATAAATAAATCACTCCAAGGTTCTTGTTCGAATTTTCACAAAACATCAAAAATTTGCAGATTTTTTCTTCATCAGTTAAGTCTTCGACAAACTTATTCAAGAACAAGTTTGAATAAAAGTTCAAGAGATTCATTTTTAGACGATTTACAAAGATCTTGCAGTGAAAAGCGCTTTTGCAAAGTCGATTGGAATGAACCCAAAAAATTCGTTGAAAGTCGAACGAAGTTGATCTCGGTTGGCCCAGTGAACGATCGTTCAAAATTACTTGCGAATCCTTCGATTTTTCAAAATCTAAGAACAATCTTTTGCTTCGTCATGAGATTTTTCTTGATGTTGATTAACTCTGATTGATCTTTTAATTCCGTAATTCGCTCTGGCATTTATATATATATATATATTTATATATATATTCGCTCGAACGATTTGTATATCTTGAACAGAAAGCAAAAGAGTAAAGCATTTTGATTTTCTCTCATTGATATTTTTTCGTTTACAACACTTTCGAATCTCTTCATGGAAAAAAGTTTCTCTGGATAAGATTTTAGTAAAGACTGAGAAAACGCAATTTATGATCAGAGTCTATCCTACTTTATGCTTCGACATGAACTGTCAGTATTTTTGGAGCAAATATTTCATGGAGTTCAATAGATCACTGAGCTTCTTAGATTTATCAATTTTAGCATTTTCATCCGAATCCAGTGAAATCAAATTAATGAAAGTTGTGCTCCTTAGTTGGTGGCGTTCAAGAAAAGCTGGACTTTTACCATGAGAAAATACAAATAGAGTTTCCTTGGAATCGGAAAATTTATTCAGCCTTTTATTGATAATTTACCAATAACTTACTCTTGAGAATTGATAACAAGTTGATAAAATTCTGATAACTTGATAATCGATGATATAAAGTATAAAAGATGAATTCTTATCAATAATAAATAAAACATATTAATGTATATTCCATTGATTTCTTCTTCTTCTTCTTCGCCTCTTCACTTAAAATAAAAATAATAAAAACAACGATAACAATAAGATAAAAATGTCTACAGATGAAGAGCCAAACAACTTGCCAATATTTAATTATCAAAGAGATGTTGAGTAATTTAGAAATGGTAAAAATGTTAATGTTATTGGTTAACATTAACAGGGGAAAATGGAGTGAATCTTGGATGATTCTTAATTTGGAAACAAACTCATGTTCAACTTGGAATACACTTAGAATCCATCAGTTTTATACATAAATACAGATAAATATATAGGTTGAGTAGTCGAGTAATAACATACACTTTCATCATCATCATCATCATCATCATCATCTTCATCGTCAGACTTTTTCCTTTGCTCAATAAAAACTTTCTCCAGGGAATTCTGTTTCTCACCAATATCATTCTGATGATCATCTTTGAATCGATTTGGTGTGTTACCATGTAAATCAAGAATCGTAAGCAACTCTCTGATATTGTAATTTTTGTGCCTCTAATCAACTTTTCCCTTTACTTGCAACTTTCACAATGAAAAGGCAAAATGTTACTATTAATCAATTTAATCAAATTAACCATTCAATAGCTTTCTTCTCTACCTACGATTGACCCGAGGATAAAATTGAAATTCAACCGTGAAATGATATTAACGGCTGTCGCCACCATATGAATAATGAATACTCTCTTGAAACAAGAGTTCTTGGTTAAAGACGAAATTCTGATATTCAACACTTCTAATCTCACTCCCAGTCTCACTCTCAGTTTCTACTCCCAGTTGTCACTCCCGATCAATTCCAAGTCCAACTCTTAATCCAACTGTAGCCTCACTCTCATTCTCACCCGTTCTTACTCCAAGTCCTTACTCCCAGTTCCTACTCCCAATCAATCCCAAGTCTAACTTCAGTCTCGCCCCAGTTCTCACTGCAAGTCCTTACTCCCAGTCAATTCCGAGTCCAACTCCCAGTCAGTCTTGAGACGAACTACCAGTGTAACTCCCAGTCAACTTGGAGTTGAACTTGCAATTGAAGCCAGGACTAAACTCCCTGTGCACAATTCCCTGATAATCTTTGAAAAACTATCTAATCTCAGTTGGATACAAGTTGAAGGGTAACAAAAAGGCATTTAATAAGTTTACCCAAGTTGCAAGTTTGTTTCTAAAATGCATAATCACCATTGTTTTTGTTGAAAGTAAGAATGGAAATTAGATTCATGGTATGCTTCTTGTATATTAATACATATAAATAATCTTAACCTCGTTTTTCCTCTTTCTACTTATTCTTATTATTACAACTCATTTTCCTGATATTTTTCTCTTTTCTCTCATTTCGATTCTGTTCATCTACTTTGCAAATCGTACCATTGCTCATTATGCTTAGAGTTACTCATTTTTCTTGCCTTTTCCTTTCCTTCATCCCTTTTTCATCTTCTCTCAATTTCTCTCATCTCTTCCTTTCACTTTCCTCTTGCAAACTTCACTGTAAGATACAAAATTTATTCTGACTTGATAGATGTTCAGAAAGAAAGAATTAACAGATTTCCAACATTTACCTAGAATAAAGCAAATAATCAGACAGAAGATCATCTTTTTCATGAACAAAAAAAGTTGATGATCATGATACAAGAAGAAAAACGTTGCAAAAGAATGATGAGCTGAATGAAGAGCTGTTGGTTTCCAGTCGATTAAGTCAGATAAAATCATTATCCTCATCAGGTTACCATGTCTTAAGCAATTATGTGAAACAGACCTTGAAAATCAAAACTAATATCTCACTCATTATCCTCTCATCGCAAGCCTTGTTACCTCTAAGTCCAATCGTATTGAACCATCTAACCTGAAACGGGAAAAGTTGATCCAAAGCTAAACCTAAAACTCAACCGATTCAAACTCAAGTTATGTAAATGATAAATAACCTTTACCATCGATGACAAGAAAAGGATTGAACTCGCAAAAAGGAAAGTGAATCAAGACAAATAAGTTCATCTCGAGTCTGAACCATTTTCTCGCCTCAATTTTCAGTTCAACATTTTCCTCATTCATCCTCTTCCTTCCTCCATATTGTTGACTTTCTAATCCTTTAACCATCTTCATCATATCTTTATATTGTCCTCTTCATTCTTTCCTCTTCTTCTTCTTCTTCATCTTTTGATGAATCGTCTTCAAAACAACAATTCCATTTCTTCTTCTCTTTCCATCCCTTTCTTCATCCCATGACTCTCATGTGTGTGAAAAGTTGTTATTAAATTGAACAGTTCATTCAACGAAGAAGAGCCTTTTCCAAAAGAGCAAAAAGAGTCGAGAAAAAAAAGAAAACAAAACTTGTAATAATGGCTTATAAGTTCCAAATTTGGTGACTTTTATACCATTCAATTAGTGTTAATCTAATTAATTAAATTTACAATTCTACTCGAGAAAGATTGACACAATTTCGCTCACAAATCAACTTTAATGATAACATTTATTCTCAACAATTAACCATAAACAGTGTAAATTTGACTTTCAACTCATGTTAATTTGATTCGCCGCTTCCAAATGGAACATGCAATTTTACTAATCAAAAAGAGCAACAAAACATTTTTCCTTATAATCAAATTAGAGTACAAAA
Organism: Tetranychus urticae; assembly: GCF_000239435.1. The sequence continues at coordinate 568,661 of NW_015449938.1, forward strand.
TGATGGCCAAAATGTGTTCATAAAAGTCAACCTTGTGATGGAATGGCGAAAAATAACTTGATAACAATTTTCCAGGAAAAAAAAGAATGAAAAAGAAAAGCGAAAAAATCGAAAGATTCTAATGATGATTGTCATAAATTGATGAGATTAATTTGCTAGTTGAAGTTGAAGGTTGAAACTCGTCAATTGCACTGTTGAACAATGACAATGTTAAAAGTGTTTGAAAGTTTGTTAAACACAGAAAAAACTCAATGATTAAGTTAGAGTTGAAACTTGTTCAATCTTCATCTCGCTCATTTCTCAAGAGATTTTCTTTCTTTTTTTCTTTACCTTTTGCCTTTTGACTTTTGCCAATTGAAATGAATAAAAATTCGACTCACGATTTACACATGATGTTGATAATGATGACGATGATTAAGATTTGCGGGTCCAAAATTGTATGATGAATAGTAAAAAGGTGAACAAGGAAAAGTGTTTCATCTTGATCGGGCTCATCATCAGTTAACAACATCATTGTCACCATAAGAACAACAACTTGATCAAAGTTTACTTTGAGTTAAAAAGGTTCAAATCTAATAATATTAATCAACCAACCAATTCACAATTGTTTACAAACATGAGCAAGTGGAGAAAATGATGAAGAGGAAAAATTTCTTCTTCTCTTTACCTTTGAGTAGACTTTTGGAGTGGGATGAGGGTGAATGAAGAGAGAAGAAGAAATTTTCAGTTTGTTCTCTTGAAGGTTTTTCTTCAAACTTGATCAGATAATGAAAATGAAGTGAGACGAAAATGATGAAAGTGCAACTAGAGTTAGAGTACTTTTGTGGGAAACGCTTTGACAAAATGAGGAAAAAGAAAATTTCTCTTCAAGAGTCTTATTCTTTTCATTTTTGATGAAAAGTTTTTGCTCATTTTTCGAGCTTTTTTATTGTTCGTAAAATGGTTCCATTCAATGGTATCCATAAGGTTTGGCCTAACCAATGAATCCACATAATAACATTGTTCCAAATCCAGAGTCATTCTCATGGAAGGAAAAACATCGAAATGAGAAAAAAAAGTTTTTTCTCTAAAAAATAGTTCAACAAAAGTCGAGACAATTTTACTAGTTTAAATTGAATGATTAGTTGATTCAAGATTGGCTGACCTTTGAAGAGCCAATCAATTTGAGTTCACTTTTGAATAATTGAAACAAGAGGAAATGGTTTTCAAGAAAATTTTCATTTTCCGTCAAAAAATATTAACATTCAAAGGAAGAAAATAATTCATAAATAATAGCAATCAAAATAATGGATTGAAAAACCTCAACTCAATAATGTTATAAACTTGAAATAATAGGAAAACAACAATAATAATGTTGAGAAAAAAGTGATTTCTCAAAATTCTGTATCGATAGACATTTCATTTCCTTCCTCTCTATAAAGGTAGACTGGAAAATGCATGAAAACTTGGAATCTGAAATTGAGCTTAAATAAACTTAATTCACTCCAATCCAATCGAATTACTTTCATTTTTTTCTTTACTCATTTAATAATATTATTCAGACTAAACCAATGAATGTAAAAAGAAACTAAAATCTCTGTAACATTTCAATTGAAACTTGAGAGAAAAGAAAAATATTATCACAAAAAGAAAAGAAAACAAATCTTTTAAACTCTATTTACTCCCAGTTACAAGTTTATCATTAAAACGGGGAAGGAAAATGTCTTTAATAAATCCAAGTAAAAGATGATAAATGTTTTCAAAATGTTGCTACATTTAACTTTCTCTCTCTTTCGCTCTGTCTCTATCAATATCAATCAATTCAAACAATAATAATAACTCATTGTTTGTCTAATAACAATATTAACATTTGAAGTGCAACAATAATAGTGAAAAATTTTCAAATGGATTACATGTTTAAATTACCAGAATGATTAAGACAACATTTTCCTTGTCAGTTTATTGTAGTTTTGTTTGCATCACGCTGGAAAATAAATATTTTCAATTGACTGTTATTCACTTGGAAAAGTTTCATCTTGGGAGTGAAGAGTTTATCATCTTTGGTTGCAGTTTCCGTGTTAAATATCAATGAATGTTAATTTTGAGCATTCACTTGATTGCATTATTTACATCTTATTCACGGTTTGACTTGATCATTAACCATTTATAAACATTATTAACATAACTCTTTTTTTGCCTTCTTGCTTCTTCTTCTTATGCTCATTATTATTTTTGATTATTACAATAATGAAAAGATTTTCTTCCCTTGATTAGTTATCCCAGAGTTTTAACAAGACAGGATACCATTTCGGTGAGGTATTTTGTCTAATGAAATTTTTATTAATTAATGAGATGAAATATAATTAATATGTTAACCGTTAATGAGAACAAGTTGGTAAAATGTAAATATGCCATTTGGAAGGGAAAGAATAAGTTTTGGGAGTTTCACTCCCAATCTATCTGTTAATTCTCGGGTAAACACTTGAATAGCTATTGGATTTTCTTATCAAATTATGTGATTGGTTGCTTTGTTTGTTCAGAAACTTTGTCAGCCAAGATACGGCTAGCACGTATCTCTGCTATTCGCAGTTCCAACAGTTCTGTTATTAAGACCGTTTCATTTACTTTAACTTGAGTAGTAGCAGTACTTGTTGAATCGTTGCTAAATCAGAGTATTTAGATCAAGCAATTTGTTGCCTTCCTTAGATTTTCTCTGGTCGGACCCTAATTCACAGTCACCCTTTACAACCATGGAGGTGCATAGCCTACCATCGACAGTTGATAAGGCTTGGAGGATACATCATCGGATCAGAGGACATACTAAGCTTTTGCTAAGTTATTCAAAGCCATCACAAGAAATTTAATGCTAAGATCTCTAGTGCTAGTGCTTGTACAGCGACCGAAATCACTGAACAGGGTTCCAGGTGAACAAGAATCATTGGCCTTGTATTAATGAATGAGCGGTTAATTTCATCAGCAAGCTGTGGCTGAAGAACATGTTCACGTATTAGCTCTAGAATTACAAAGTTGTACTAAAGGGAAGCATTAAATACTAAAGTGGCTTCCATTAAACATGAGTCTCTGTTAGGCAACATAGAAAATGGATTTTCAATTGACATTGAATTTCAGTTTTGATATTGATCGTTGCAACAGTTAAAGATTATAAAGATGATTCACAACAAATCCTTTCAGCATTTGCATTATATTTGAGAATAAAGCACAATACGAAAGAATTGGAATTGAACATTCACAACTTTTAGCTTCGAAATAAAAATAACACTGGACGTTCATAATTTAGTTTCATAGTTGATTCAGTGAAGATTAATTAGACCCGATTTCAATGTTATATTGTGCTTCCACTATGAGTTATTCATGATTCAGTTCCAGAAAACTTAAACTTCATTTTATGACTTAAAATACAGAAAACTCGAATGGAAATGTTGTTTTTATTTCCTGATGAAGGGAAACTAGACTGCTCAGCTCCAGACTAAAAACGCTTGGGAATTTGCTTTCTACTGAATCCAAAGTACAATAAGAGAACTTTTTTCAAAATGAATTTCTCAAAATTACTGTTGATACCAAGCCTTTGACTCGATCAATTACATAGAGTTCAAACATGATTTCCCAATGTCTTTATAGCTTGATTTTATCGAATTACATTAAATTTTCTTTCTCTTTTGTTCCGTTAGTTAATTTGTAGTTGATGACAGTCACTTGTTAATATGCTAATTAAAATGTGTTGATGACATTTTTTGTTGTAAATTTTTTCTCATTAAAATACTCTCGAGTTGTGTTTGATTGTTCACTGGCAAAACATTTTCATCTCTTTTCAAATGAACAACACTTTTCTGTTCAATATAATCATTTTTTACCAGAATCACTTTAAAGCAGCTAAATCATATTCACTTTACTGATTAATATTAATAAGCTTTCCCTTGTTACATTTTACCGAGAAAAAAAACAAAAACAATTTAACTTTCATGGTTGGGGAAAATGGAAAAAACTGAGATTCTACAAAAATTCAAACTAATCATGATGAATATACCATGATATCGTCTCATCAATTGATTCAATAATAAAAGCCAAAAAGTTGAACTTGAATCAAGAGTTAAATTGTATCAAAATGTAATCGAAACAAATATTCAAATTGAAACTCAGAAAATTGTAATCAAATTAGTTGATCAACAATGAAACTTTTCCATGATAAAACTTCATTTCACGTTCTTCGAGTTTTGGAGAAAAGTGAAGCTTCTAAACAAATGAATTTAAAGCAATTGATTGATTCTCTTGATAATAATTGTACGTTTGTTGAGTTACGAAAAAAGTTTAACCGTCAACAAATTTTGTCAGATCATTCATCATAAATGTTTTTCATTATTTGGCCTTTGATCATCATTATCATCATCAGTTTCATCCTGTTCATCCCAACGACAAAAGTCAATCACGTTAACTTTAATCGCAGGTAAAGCCGAGTCTTTGAATCTTCTTTTGTTTTCTTTCGCCAACTTTTTCTTCCTCTTCATCATTACCAGTTAAACCCTTTTTCCTCTGCATCATCACGTACCAATGGAATTTAGAGAATCTCAAATCCTCAGCGAAATAAGATTAACTGTTTTCATGATGGATGAATTTACTATCCAGTATCCATGGCTGTGCAAAAAGTAATGATCGATTGACGAACTTCCAAGTCAGGAGTCAGTTTCATGAGTTAGCATAAAATGATGGAAGCGAATAAATGCAATTTTGGCGAAAAAATTCTTTTCGATTCTTATTTCGATCTTTCATTCAGTTCAATTTATTCATTAAACTCTTTTAATATGCACAGTTTTTCCTCTTCAAAGGCATGAATTTCAATTGCAACAAATTTCGAGAGAAAAAATTATCTCTTAATGATTGAGTAAAATTTTATTCATGATCAAGATTCAGATTTTCTAGAAATCATTTTCTTCTCTTCAAAAGTTTTCTTGAAATTTTTTTCCAATCCATGAAGTTTTACCATGAGATTTGTAAGAATGTTGTAAAAAGAGTAAATGCTCATTTTCATGGAAAGAGAAACGAAAAGAATTTTCAAGATGAAATGTTCATTTTTGGTGAGATTTATAGATAAACAGAAAATGCATAAAATTGTTGGACAATTGATTCTTTTCTCGACTTTTTTTCCCTTCTAAACGACTGTTTTCATCATCATCATTCTGATTCTTGTTTGATCATTTCCAGTGTAAAGATAATGCACCATTGTTGAACATGAATCTGAATGGACATGAGAGTGAAAACTCATTGATTCAGATCAAGTCAATGAACAAGTTATCATCAGATTAAATGTCAATAATGATGATGATAATTGTGTCCAACTGTAACATGTGAAGATGGAAATGAAAGGAAAAGGGAAAAGTCGGGAAAAGGCAAAACAAGGAAAGTAAATGTCAAAATAAATGTTGGTTAATTGTTAATCAAATCAAAGTTATGAAAAGAAATGAATTTCCATCAGAAGAAGAAAGTTAAATTGCGATGAAATTATCAACTAATCGCATTCAATCATTTTCCCTGAAATCAACTGAAATCGAATCAATACATTTCTCTATTTTATCGAGTTCATTCGAAATGAGAATTCGTTTAAAGACTTATCATTCCAAGTGTTTTTTCAACTTTTAAAGTTATTCCAAGGCTTGCACATTAATATCAAAGTTTTGTCCATCTTTTAGTATCGTTAACAGCAATTAGACTGCAACTTGTATTGATTTGTTGACCAAGAGAAGAGTTTTAATGAGAAATTAATGGTTAACTGAATAAGCATGAAAAGAGATTCAAGGCAATCAGGGAAACAGAACAGTGAACATTAAAAGCTCTGTAAAATTGTTAAACCCGCATAAATCACAGAGAAAGAAATGAAAGTTCATGGGAAAAAGAAGTTTCCTTTTTAAAGAAAATAATGAAAATTGGAAAATTGGCATTTCTGAATTTGACAATTTCATTAATAAATTAGCTCGAAACCATTGTTGCAATTAGAGTTGAATCTTTAGTAGAATCCATTTCAAAGATACAGATTCAAAGATGTAGTTCTTATGAACAAATTGTATGGACAAAGGGTTTGAAACAGCTATTCAGCTTTTTGTAGCGACTTTTTACTTTCGCGAAAGTTGATCAACTTTGTTTGAAAAGCCTGAGTTTAAAGTTGAAATTAATCAAAGCTCAAAATGCTTCAAAGTTCTAATGATTTGTCACTTTCTGTGCAAATTCTTAGTCTGTAATGAAGAACATTCATCGTTTGGAGAAAATGAATTTTTGCATTTTATTCTCATTGACTTGAGCTGAAATTTGGACAATTTCAAGTTGATTTGAAAAGAAACTTAGAGTCGATTGATTGCTTTTCCTTTGTCAAGTTAAAGTTGAAACTATTCTGACCAATATCAATGTTTTCCTCGAAATTTGTTTCCAAACTAATTTGCATTATTCTGTTCCTTTCAATGAAAAGTTATTCATTTCAATATTGACTGAAAGTAGCTTTAGTTGATTTTATGCGAATTACAATTTTCCTCTTTGATCGTAAAAAATTCAATCTGTTTTACCACCTTGCTTTCATGCTAATCAGGTCATTTATTTTGTCAAATGTACATCGCATTAAGCGAAAGATTGTCCATAATTCAATTGCTAGACCAAATCGAATGTCAAAAATTGGAAAAACTTGTAAACTTTATTTTCCCTTTTCAATCTATTCCATCTCATTTCACCTGATGATGTTGCTCGTTCACTGATATTGTAACACAAAAGAAACGCAAAAAGTGAACCAAACAAGGCGATCATTTTCATTCTCAAGTCGACATTATTCAAAAACTGTGATGAAAGTGATGCTTTTGATGTCATTGAATAATCCAAGTTAAAGTGTCGTAAAAGGACAGAAGAAGAAAAGATGAAATCTTGAAATTGGAAAATGTTAATAAAAGAATATTTCAAGATTCATTCTTTTAAGAATATTATGTTAACAAGAAGCACATTTCAATGGATTGCGAGTAAAACTTGATTAAAAGAGATACATTTATTGTTATTATCTTTTCTCCTTTCAACATTTTCTTGCGAATAAAATATTGCACAAAAGGTCCATTCACAATTTATATTCACAACAATTTACTCTAACAAGAACTTTTACTCCATGGGTTAACATTTCTCTGAAATTCTCATGATATTTATGCATGCAATTTTGTTGTTGCTACAAAATATTCAACAGTGAAAAGAAGAATCCGAATTTGAAAGAAAAGAGAAAAAAGTGAATTTCTTTTTATTCTCCATTCTATTCATAAAGAAACATTTTCACTCAACAAGACATGGAATTAATCTTATGGATAGTTATACATTCATACAACACATTATGTTCAACATTTAGTTTGACCAGTTTTGAGCAAAAAATGGAAAAAAATTGTTCGAAAGTTGCATCAATGTTAATGAAATGTTGAATTCAAGTTTTGTTCAAATTGATCAGTTTTTAATGAGACTTGGATATTTTTATAATTTTGACCTTTTTTCTTCTTCTCTTCTATTCTTGTGCAGATATTGTTAAACAAGATGATGGTTTCATTGAAGGACCCAGTTTTGTTTCACTCCCTTCATTTACTTCCTTGTCTAATGGACAAATCGATTTTTACAATTCTACTGGATTAACGTTGAACTGCAAGGCCAATGGACTTCCCAGACCATCGATTAAGTGGATAAAAGGATCAACTTTATCAGCTTCATCAGCTTCATCATCAATAACATCGAGCTCCTTTAATCAGCCAAATGATTCATTTGTTGAGGTCAACAATGTTCCCGGATTGCGTTTCCTTCGGTCAGATGGATCACTTGTTTTCCAACCATTTCCAGCTAATCAGTTGCGGCAAGATGTTCACCTAACATCGTACCAATGCATTGCCTACAACAAAGTTGGCTCCATCATTTCACCCGAATTTCATATTAGAGCAAGTAAGAATATCAAACCTTCCAAATTAAACCTTTGCCTTTTCAAGAGTTAAACTGATGGAACATTTTCTAATTCAATTCAAGTATCAATGATTTAACTGCAAATTCATTGATCAAAACTGAACAAGCAAAACAAAATTCCCAATTCCTGTCACTTTTGATGGCAATTGACATTCCGTTGAGCACAAACTAACGCTAACCGATGCAAATAATTCCTTTCGAAACGCAAACACGAGTGTAAACCCACATTATCGCTTAGCATTTGCAATGCAGCCTAAAATCGCAGAATAAAGCCTCAAAATTGAAAAAAACGACAGAAGTTTCTCTTACTCAAGTTTTTCACCTATGAAATTGACAGTCAACGACTCTCATTTTTTCGTGAAGTAAATTTTCATTCAAAAGGTAAAGAGCATCCACTGCAAGTTTGCAAATTCATTGCTAAAAATAAGATCAGAAATTCAGTGGAATACTTGAACGAAAGATGACAGACGCATTTATGTTGAAGTGTAAAAGCAAATTGAGCTTAATTAGCATTCTTGCAGTTACATTTGCTAATTGTTAATTAGCAATGAAAACATTTATTATTAGATTAATCGTTGCAATCATCAACAGAATATTATTATTACGCAAATATAATATTTATAACCATGATGACGCCCTTCAATATACTCTTCATTAGCAGCATTGAGATCGGTTAATTCAAGCCTTGGGTGTGTTTAATACTTGATCAATTGAAGGTTTCCATCAATTGATCACTTTGATAACTTTTACTTTTGCGCCACTTGAATGTCAAACCGATCTCGACTTCCATTCAAGTCACATGCTTTTAATAACATAATAACCAAAATGAATGTGAATGGTAATAAAAATATAACATTTTTTGCTCATAACTTTGTTCCTTGTTTCTGGTCTTTTCCCTTTCAACTTGTCCCTTAAAGCAAAGTTAATCATCAAAATACATAAAGAGACTCATCACTTCAAGTTAATGTCCACAGTTATAAATGCATGTGCCGCTGACCTAAAATTATGATGACCAGTTCCGAGTCCAGCATTACATTTTCTCTTCTCACATTTTCTCATCATTATCTCTTCCAACCTCATCATCGTCATCATGTTCAACTTTATCCCAGGCTAAAGAGAAAAGTCATAAATCAGTTAACTTGAAGATACTTTTTGCTCTTTTATTGATAATAATGCGAACGAAAAGAGAATGTTATTTGACATTGGATGAGAAGAACGATGAAGAGAAGAAGAAGAAGAAAATTTCCACTCGGATTAAGGGGTGAACTGTAAATGTGATTAATTGACTTAAGACCAATCAACTCTTCTTCTTGCTCATCATCTTCAATTACATCTCAAGACTCTTTCACTTCATTTCATATCAACTATTATTTTGCTCCAATGTCTCTTCCCATTAACATTCCCAATATCCAAATATCAATAATTTGCGAATCAATCATTTCTCACTTTCCACCTTCCCAGTCAGACTTCACTCATCAAACCAAACATGAACCAAATTAACAACCTTAAAACACAAAACTCTATTCGAAGTGATTTCCGACAAAATTGCTTTTCATTAAAACTGTTAATTTTCTAGTTCTATTGCTATTGACAGCGAGCTTTAATTTACAATTAAACTTGACTTTTGCTTTCAATTTGATGTTGTCAATGAGTCTCAGAATGTTTTGGAGTTTTGTCAATCTTTCAAACTTTGTCTTTCATTTGTAGCAATACGAAACATTACCTCGAGGGATTGCTGCTCTTCAAGTCGCTATTTTAAACACTTTTTGTTTCTCTTTTTCACTATTCATGAATACATCCGACTGTATATTGCAATTTCAGACTATTTCAAGTGATATTCTGTTATGTGCAACTTTGTTTCACTTGTAAAAGTCTGGAAAAATGTTGCTTGTGGAAGAAGGCAAGAAAAGTTCATCAATATCAATTGAGTCCAGTAAAGTTGAATGCTCAACTTGACTAACCATTGCAAGTAGAGTTAAATAAATTATCACCAAATCGTAAAAACTTTTCTCGTTTTTCCTTTTCTTTATATTGACCAATTTTCCATCAATAAGTTCAATCAATCTGATCAAAACTTGCAGATGGTTAAAGTTTAATCCACTTGATTGACCTTCAACTAATTAGAATCGTCAAAACTATTTTTAGCAGAAAACCCAAAAACTCGAAATTCATTACAACCAACTGCAAGTCAACATCAAAGCTCATCATAAAGTAAACAAGCGATCCAAATTGTTTGAAACTTTCACTTCATCAGCTTAATGAAATCGAATCGAGACTTTTGCTAAAAAAACTTCAGAGTTCTTGACTCGAGAAAATGTCTCAAAAGCTAAATGCTATGAAAATTGAAGAGAAACTTATTTTAAGCATTGGAGTTGAACTTAAAAATAGCAAAACACTTCTGTAATTAATTTCAAATTAGTTTGAGTGTTCAATTGTTTCACTTTGTGTACAACAATAAGACTAATTTTTGCCTAAGGATGACAAGTTTAAGTAGCTAACTTAATTTAATTGTAATTCTGTCTCCTTGTTCAGCTTGATTCACCATTAAAGCATGTTCAACATGATGTTAATTGTAGATGCAAGTGAACAACATTCAACTCTTTCCTCCTTTCAACCGTTAATCAATCTTCAATTTCACTGCCATTTAGCTACTCATCGGTTTAATCAGTCAAACCTTTTGTTTGAAACTTTAAACATTTAACCGTGAAAAGAGTGACGAATGACATTAACAACCTGAACAAGTTAACAGTTGAACTTGAAAAAATGGATTTCAAGCCGATTCCGTTGACGATTAATGATCATTAATTAAAACAACTGCAACAGTGAAACAGAAACTAAAGAATGTCTAGTTTTGAAGAGAAATACAATTAAGAGTTGAACTCGAGTAGCTTGAACATGAACATTACCAGAAAATGAATCTTAATGAATGTCATTTATCTTAATCTAAATCATTCTCAGGACCTTTTGCTAAATAAATTGAAAATAATTATTTCATTTGAATGTTTTCTGGCAAACATTAGAACAAAAAGTTTAATATTTTCCTAGAAAATCATTTTTACTGTTGATTGTTGTTTCGGTAAAACAATTTACTTTTCATGTTCACAACAAAAGTGAATGGACAAGTTTTACGGTTGATAACTTTTCGGGAATTTTCACTCTTCTCTCGTTTACCTTGTTTCAGTTTTGTTGAGTTAAACAATCAAGGGAAAGATTGAAGTGAAGATGAAGAGGAAAAAACAGTTTTTTTCGCTTCTTCTTCTTCTTCTTCTTGCCTGCCTGCTTGCTGTTTACATAGTTTATTTACATTGGACTTTTTTTCCTTCTCGTCTCTCAGTTCACCTTTTATCATCATTCTGTCATATAAGTTGTTCATCTTCAATTTTTCTTTCCATCAAAGGAATTTGTGGCTTCATAGATATTTATGGTTTTGCCTTTGCAAGATTGATTACTTGTTATAAACTGCTTTCCTTCCCTGTTCACTCGATAGTCACCAGTCCATGTTTCATTGCACAGTTTTACATTATTAAAGTGACAATACAATTCTCGGCCAATTTATCAACATTCTTTCAACTCTATTGGTTATCAAGTTGAAAAATAAAACTTGATTGAAACTGTCTACTTACAAAATTGAGATTATTCCAAGATCTGCCGCTAATTTTGGGTTCTCAGGTAATTCATTCAAATGACTCAGGCAATTTGATTGAATTTAACGCATAAAAGTAGTCGAGACATTTTCTGATCAGTTTAGACAGTAAATTGAGATTCATTTTTTCCTTTTTTCGTCCAATTTGCATTTGATTAAAGACGATATTTTTAGAACCAAATAACTCGACATCTGTCTAACTATTAAAAATCGAATCATTAGTTTCTTATGCAGATGTCATGAATTTAAGTGGCTTTGATTTTCTTGAATTGCAAGGTCAGAATGCAAATGGTTAGCGAAAGTTAGTTTGGAAATGAAGCGACTTGGAAGTCCGAATTTCCATCTCATTGTTTAATGCCACGATTCAAGAACGCATTTTTCTCTGATGATGAGCGATTCTGTGCTTATGTTTCTCCATGCTAACTTTGAATCGTAATTCAAATTTTCTGCAGGAAACCTCAGCAGTGTTAAAATTTTCTAATTTTGCCGAAAAATTCTTCAATCAAGGTTGTGATTTACTCTTGATTGAAACACTGATTTGATTTCAGGAAAGCTTTTCGGTTTTTTATTATCACTGGCTATTCATTTTTATGATCCAAACATTTTTCCTTTCTTTTTGCAGTAATTTAATTTTAAAAGGCTTAGATTCATTGATAACATTGTCTAAAGCCATTGATATTTTTTATTTTGAAGAAAACTCTGACTCGAAATTCATTTGAGGTCATCTTTGAATACCATTTGAGAGCCAAAAGAAACAATCTTTTCTCGGAAATTCAAGCTTCTTATGTTATTTATATTCAGCGCGGAGTTTATGCATTCCCTGTCAATCCTTCAGAATTTGATAATAAATTTTGAAAATGAAAAGGGAAAAGGCGATAAAATTTGGATAAATTTTCTTGACTCTAGACTTTTCTGTCCAATTATTCAGGGGAAATGTTGCAGGACAAACTGAAAGTGAAAATTATTATGAAAATGAAATGAAAGAAATAAGAAAATGATAAAGAATAGCAATAATAAAAAGTAATAAGAATAATAATATGTATAGATATCATTATTTGGTAAGCATTGCGAATGGTTTTTCATAAGCAGCAGGAAAAAAGTTTTCAAATTATAGTTGAGCTGAGAAAAGATGAAAGAGAAAAGTAAAGGTCAAAAGAGAAGAGGAAAAGAGAGGAAAAATGTTGACCAATTCGACGTTTCTTTTCATCTTATTATTCCATCTAATACATTATTCCATATTATTCTTATAATAATAATAATAATGACTAAGTAATCAATCGAGAAATAAAGTTGAGAGGTGACACAGAATCTCAATTGAGTATCAACAAAGGTTAACGAGAGTTGTGACCAATTCTGTCCTAGTTTCTCATCTCACATGATATCATATATTGTATTATTTTTTATCCTTCCATGAGTTGGTCAAACAAGTGTTGACCAGGCAGAAAAAAAGGATTGACTAAGAAAGATGAGCACCTTTCATGAGGAGAGAGCCAAGAAAAAACTTTACTCGAAAAACTTTTTTTTTCTTCTCACTCTTTTTACTCTAGTTGTGGTCTGAATATTAAGTGCCCCTTTATCATGGTTAATGTTTATCTCAATCTGATGTTGAAATTTGAAGGGGCAAAAGGCACAGTTCTAACAAGTCAATTTTTTTCGTTTGTTTGTAGCTTGATTTAAAATGAGCGGTAAAATTGTTGGGAAGCACAAAAATTTTCTCGCTTCTTTTCATCTTCTTTGTTCAAGATATTCCTCTTGTCATCAACTGGATTTCATGAGAATGATGGGATGGAAAACTGATGATAGACTATGTTTAGACTGAAGAAGAGGGTTCGTTGAGAGATGCCAAAATTTTTCAAATGTATTATTTACTCTTTCTGATCACGAAAATATACAAAAGTTTCTTGTTGATTGAGCAAAGATGAAAAATATTTTCACCTTTTTTCCTTTTTTCTCATTTCTCTTTATTGATTAATAGCTTTTTTCTCACTAAAGTTGAACATGAATTACTCATCATCATTTTCATCTCATTTACATCATCATTCCTTCAACATTTCAACACATTTTGACCATTTTCATCACTGTAATCAGGCTAAGCTTCATTATACCCTCAACCTAATAGAGTGACTCTTCTTGCATTAAAAATATCTATTGCCTGGCCAGAGACTGGAAAGTACGAGTTCACCGGCTAGATAAGTACGCTCATCACAACACTAGTCGGTGACTAGTCGGGCACTCAGTACAAGGCCAACAAGGCAAACAAGGGCAAACAAGGGGTCACTCATCAAGAGGGAAAATATCCGATTGAAAACTGATTACTCACTGAACACTTAATTGTAACTTTTCCAATAATCATCATCATTGAGATCATTGAAGTCAGGCAGTCGATGTTGAATCTTGCAACCTAACAAAGTCACTCTTGCTGCATCAAAATTAGCTTCTTAAGAGGCTTCCATCTGCAAATTATTTTCATTCTCATTTTTTGCCTTTTCATAATCATTTCCATCAGCATCATATTCATACCATTTCTTCGTGTTCATCTGATGATTAAAATGAAAGTTGATCACTTTTCTCAGCGATTCTTTTGATCATCGCTCCAGCATTTAATCATTTACTTTTTTCTCCTTTAATCTTATTACTCAGAAAGTTTTTAAAACATTTCAAATGATTAATATTAATGGTATAAAGAGTGTGATTTAGTTGATCAAGAAAAAGTAAAATAAAGAATAACAAAATGGAAAGTTCCAAATTAGCAATTCACTTTTCAATATTTTCCAGTCTAAAATTACACTTTACTCTTGGCGTAAAAAAAAGTTGTTACATGAGAAGTGATAAACCAGGGAAAAAGTATTAAGATAACAAAGTGTATTCCAAGTAATTTCAATTCATGTTTATTCATGATGATGAGAAACTATTAGGAAAAGGAGAGAAGAAGAAAAAAAACAAATCAAACCAAGTATCAAATGAGTAACATTCAATTTCATGTTAATTCAATTTTACATTTTTCACTCTCATCTTGTTATCATCATTTCAAGTACATGAACATGAAAAGACCTTAAAGGTATTTACATTTGATCACATTTGATGCTTCAATTATTTTCCTACTTTTCCACCTTCTTTCGATTCATTCATTTCTTCAATTTTCATCTTTAACTTTTACCATGAAATCAGCTAAAGGAAAATGTTGCAATCCAATTCTTTATCAAAGTTAATGACCGCAAGTGTGAAAAGTCTTGAACAATTTGATTAACAATGAATCTCTAATCAGCGAAACAAAAAGGTAAATTCAATTATTCATTTTCAATACTTTTCCATGAACACACATTTTCTGTTCACTTTCATGTCTAATTATTCAAACGACTTTCCAACTTATTTCAGAATAATTTGATTAATCAAAATGTCTAATGAAAGGTAATCAAAAGGGAAAAGAAAATTTTCATGAAATTCATTCTAACAACTGTTCTTTTCAATTTTGACACCGAATGTTTGACACTGAGAATTTCAAGTTTTCTAAATTTTGAAAAAAATTCTATTCGATTCTGAATCTATTTAACCTTTGGAATGAAGTCATGATAGGATCAAATGGATGTTGACCTTTGTATGGAATCATTGGTCATGAAATTATCGGTGCTTCTCATGTTACTCGAGTTATTATCTAAAGATTATCATGAAAGTTGATGGAAGAAAAAAGTTTGACAAAGAAAATCATTTTTCACTTAAAACTCGACAACATTTTTCGTTTCAATTACAAATGTTTGTGGAATAAAAAAGGTTGAATATTTTCTTTTTTCCATGAAACATGAAAATGCTGAGAAGGAAAAGGGTTGGACTCTAATGAACATGGAATAATAATTTTTATCATGTGCATATTTACCTATTCAAAGGATTCTGTTGAAGAAGAAAGAAAAGTGTGCAAAATCTGGAAAAGCCAATTAGAATCAATTGCAAGAGTGAAAAAAAGGTTGAAACGAGAAGAGAAAAAAGTTTGAATTGAAAAAGTTCTGAATGGAGAAAAAAAAGATTTTTTCCTTTTCCTCTTCAACATTTTTAATCTTAATGACCAACTTGGAAGGAAAAATGTTTTCCAAGCTTATGAAGCTTCTATGGAAATATTTTTTCTCTTTTCATTACATTTTCTTTTTACAAGAAAGAATCATGAAAGAAGCTTGCAATTTTTTCTCTTCAACATTAATGATAATATGATACGGTAATAATTGGCTGTTGAAAGATCATACTTTTGAACCGGAATAAGAAGCTAAAAATCTAAAAAAAGGAAATGCAAAGAAGAGAAAAGATGAAAGACGATTCTGATGAGACTGAGACTGATGAAGCTCATCATGAAAATGATGAAGTGATGAACATTTTTTTTCTGTTGCTCTTCTCTAATAAACTTGAGCTCGCTTCATTGATATTTCATAAGTAGTTTAAGCACAAGTTTCCTCAAGATGAACACAAACAAGATTGTTGTTACACGCAATCAAGGCATAAGAAGAAGAAGAAGAAGAAAAACTGAATCAGTGTTACCATGTTTTTATCTCTTCTTTTACGGATTATTATTTCATCTTGTTTCAACTTTCCACTCCCAGCTATGCAATATTATCATGGGAAGAAGAGAGCAAAAAGACTCACGCAATTCCCTTTAACATGTTGGCCTTTACAGTTTTACTTTTAATAGTTTATAAAAGTATTAACTGCGTTATCAACACAACTTCAGTTTCACCTTAAATCTTAATCTTCATCCTAAACTGCCTGTTGAATGGGATGGCAAGGAAAGGATGAATAATGCTGAAAATTGAATAGAAGAAGAAAATGGTAGAAAAAAAATTCTTCTCTTCATTATTAGCTTTTACCTTTTTTAATCTCAACATGAAACAAGAAAATGATTAGGGAAAAAAGGTATATTCAAGGTAAAGAATGAAAATTAAAGATTAAAAAGTTTTGCAATTATTATCAATTTGCTTTACAGGGAGTGAATGTGCATAGATAACAAGGTTTATTAGCGTAAATTGTTATGCTAATAGTTTGACTAAAGATTTCAATTTGAAGATTAACAACGTTTTTGGTGAAATATTTTGCAGCAAAAAGTGATGAGATCATTTCAGGCAATTCTGAATCAGGATTATTCATAAAAGCTTCAAATTCTGTTTTTGATATTCTAATTCTGTAAAAATCTTTTAGAAAATCAGTTTTTCGCTAAATAGGCTCAGTTTCATGCCACAATTTTTTAGCAATTTTCATGACGTTCCAAGTGTGAGGAAACGATTTCAATTTTTTTCTGTAACTTCATCGTCAGAACTTTATTGGGGAATGTAAAAAATTAGAAAATCGGAAAAATTCGAAAGTCAAAAGTTCTAAAGAGATTGTTCGAAAATTTTATTCTTTACTCAGAACGTTCGCGCTTCTCAGCGAAAATACAGTTTGTTAAGATATTACTCAGAATATTTGCTAGCGGCTTTTCCTTAAAAATTTCATGTTCTTTATCTACAGTTTTCTGTTCGATATGAACTGACAAAAGTTGACTTGAAAATTGTGGAAAATATAATGGAATATTCTTTGAGGAAAAAAGTTCTATCGTTTCCATCAATTTTCTATTCCACCAGATTTGCTTTTCGAGGATAAAATGCTAACCACAGGTAGATTGATAATCATGTAAAAGTTTGATTTAACATCATGTAATTTATGTATCAATTTGAAATGGTTCAATATTCTTATCATTTTTTTCCTTCCAATCTTGTGATTTTCACTCATTTCTCTGTTCCCTGTTCAGCTATTTATCTGCATTTCCATCTTCATTTTCATCTGCACTTTCCTCCTTTCCACCATTATCTTGTTATTCAACAGACTTTTCCATTTGGTAACAATGATAATATTTGGTTTTATCAATGATAACATTTGCTTGGAGTGAAAAATTTTCCTTCCCTTTGAAGAGGCAAAGAATAAAAGCTTAAAAAGTTTACCATATTTAAATAATGAACCAATTCAGTGTGTCAATCTCTCAAGGGAAGCATCTTTAGTTTGATACATTTGAATGGTAAAAATAGATTTCCATTTGTTCATGATAAAACAAAAGACAATGAAACTCATAAAAAGAAACTCATCATTACAAGAAACTCTGAAAAGTTGATCAAATTTGAAAAAATTATTTTCTCCATTTCCAATCAAATGGACAAAACTTTTTCGTCGATTTAATTAATTTGTGAAAAGTGAACGAAAAATGATGAGTAAATGCATGATCATCGATCCAATCGAATGAATTCTCAGTCAGATGGAAAGTAATATTGCACGCATCAATATTCTGGTTTCATGGATTATTATCTCAATGTTTGTTGAATGTTTCCATTCAATTCCCATTTGATTAGGAAATTGTTTGAATAATAAGTAAACATCAATTATCATTTGATTTTTGTTTTTATAGAGAAAAAAAACTTTCCATTTTCCAAAATTTATTCTTTTCTTTTTAAAGTGTTCAAAATTTTCCATGAAAAAGCATTACATTGTTCATGCTTTCATTTGGCGATTCGGTTTTCAATTTTAATGAATAGTTGATTAGCGATGAGATGAAATAACCATTTATTGACGATTCAAGGTTCATCATTTTGCTGGTTTGGATGCCATTAAAGGAACAAAGAAAAGATTAAATTGTCATCATAAATCTCAATAATTACTCAACTTTTCATGATTAACATGGGAATTGTTGGTTTTTCCTTCAATCAACTTGGTCAAGTTAATCGAGCCACAATCATCAGTTATTCTCGTCTAATTAAACTAACAGTAATCACTTTGAACCATTAAAAGTGGGAATCAATGAAAAATGAAAATGGTTCTGCCTCTTGATTTCAGGTAAAAATCAAATTCTCCTTTGAATTATTGAAACAGTAAAGTCAACTTTTCCTCAATCAGATTCAAGTAAAGGAATGATAATGATGATGATGATGATGGTAAACAAAAGAATGGCAAATGATTGAAGTAATGGGAAGGAAGAAAAAGATAAGTGTAAAGGAAGAAGAGAGAAGATGATTAGTAGAGGTTGTTTAGGGAATCAGGAATGATGTTGTTGATGACCATTAGTTTGGTTAATTCAATCCATTTGACCGATATACGATAGTTTCGACCTACTCAGTTGTTCAACTTGAACACACAGAATAATATTCCCTTGGGTTGATCGAGTGAAGAAGAAGAAAGTAAAAGAAAATTCTTTGACCAGGAAAACTTGTTCAATGGCTTTGGTACACGTATGATTATTTAGTTACTTTTATCCTTCTTTTTAACATCATCATCATCATCATCAACATCAACATTAACCCAAACATTATTGTCAAATGGTTGAAACTGTTGAACGAAAATTGAGAAAAAAAATTTTCTCTCCTTTGCCTTCTAATTGCAATTTTTGCTGCTCTATTCAATTATATTCATTGGGAAAACAAAAATGTTTCATCTTTAATTAAATTACTTTTTCAGTTTCTTTTCTTTTTCCATTGAATTGCTCAGAATTTATCACTTAAGTGTTGCCATGATGATGATTGAAGCCAATTGAGATGAATAAACGTTTATTTAAAGTTAAAAGTAAAACTGTAATTTTGATAAATTGTACTCGATTGATTTTCAATTTGAAAAATTGTGATCTTTTTGCTTGTTCTGTTTATCAACTTTGTGGTTGTTTCAACAATTGTTTTTACTCTCGCCATGATTAAGGTTAAGCTCATGGATAATGGAACTGATTTCAACTGATGATTGTCAGGGTGAACATTCAATAGGTGGTAATTCATGGAGGTTTAAAAAACTCTTCAACTTGAGCTTTGTTTTTTTCAGTTTTTATTTTTTCTCTACTTTTCTGTTCAACTCTCTTTTCACTTGGCTAATGTTACAATTTGAAAAGGATAAACTTAAATGTTTATTTTTATGCTCGCTGTTTTTTTCCTGTTATCTTGTACTTTTATCTGTTTTACCTGATACTCAATATATACGGGTATTAACATGATCATCATTCTGAACATCTTTAGTTTAAGGTAAACAACAAATTCTTTTCTCCATCTTGCTGAGTGTTTACTTTGACAGTCCAAGTAACTTGCAACTCTTTTCACCTGAAACATTTTCGTGTTCCTTCATGTGTACAGCCAGGTGAAATAATAGTTTCCTAAGAAATAGTTGCAATGAACATAATAGGAATTTTAAGATTTTATTATTAGCTCAATCATCACAAAGACTTGCGATATGAATTCAATGCTTTTTAATATGTGAAGCGATTTTCGGCAGATTTGATTCTTACCTATTCTATGAAGATTTATGAAGATCAAAGGCCATGGAATTCCCAAAAGATCATTTTTACAAATCAAATGAAACTCTATCTTGTAACCATATCGCACCATTTAAATACGCTTAATGGATGAAACCTGTAAGATGATTGTTGAATGTAAACAAGATTAATAACATTAATCACGGATTAAGATGATATTAGTCAATCTGTTTTCAACATTGTGGGTTCATTTATCTTTTATACAGCTTTTCATAATGCTCAACCCTTAATCCTCTGTAAATCATGATAAAAACAGAAACAGCAAGGTTTGACCAAAAAAAATTGGTCCCTCTAATCCTTACATAAACACTGTATTTAATTGTAAAAGGAGCATGAAAAGTAACTGAACCAACCAACTGACCTTTTACACTTTTCTCATTAGCATTGCCATGTTTTTAGCCTGAAACAAACACAATATCTATCAAAATAATATCCAAAAATGAAACATGAAACACCATCAACATGTTGACCAGCAAATGTAAAGGCAAAAAGCTTATTAATATAAATTAAACTCTTGAATCTGTTTAACACTTTTTCCCATTTTCACCTTCACCATTGTTAACCAAATGTTTCATCAATATTGATTAACTTTGAAACCCTTCAAAAGTTATCATTACATTTACATTAGCAAATTGGTCAGTGTTGAAGGAAATTGGATTGGAAAAGGAAAGCAAAGGAACAAAAAGAATTGATTGAGAAAAGAACAGAAAAAATGTTCAAAAATCAAAACTAATAATGAAATTAAATGAAAATGCTTTTAACAATCAGCTAAACAAGATTGAACAAAAGCCAAGTTTACCCTTAAAGCTAATCACATTAACAGTAATAATTTATATTTTTGCAACTTTAATCAAACATTAATAAGGTTTGGCATTAATTTGTTTAAACTTTTCAACATTTTCCATGAAATTTTTTTTTCTCAACTAATGACAATGCTCAAGGCTCATGATTATGAAGAAGCGAAAGATTTTCATGGAAAAATTTCAACATCAATTTTTGATAAACTATTCAAATTGATGGATAAAAGTTGAAATGATTATCCATTGAATTGGATTATAAAGCGATTGGAAAGTTTCATCAGTTGCTCTTGTTGAACTATTTGAGAGATTTTTAACATTTTTTTTTCTTCTTCTTACAGTTATCAAGGAAAATTATTCAATACAAAGTTCAGATGAATTTGTTTCTCTTGGCAATGCTGGACTCATTCCGTGTACTGTTCCTCCCATGGTTAAGGATTTTGTTAAAGTTATTCATTGGCAACGAAGTGATGGATTGATTATCGCAGGAAATAATCTTGCCTCATCAGGTAATCACTTTTAGACAAACTTGGAAATCAATCAATTCCATTAATCCAAATGAATCCATCAACCTTTCTCATTGAATTTCCGTTTTCACTTTTCGGAATTATATTCATTTTCGCAATTTTTTTCTCCTTTTGCTATTCTTTTCGTAAAAAAAGAAAAGTTTTTTTTACTCTTTGGTTCTTCTTCATGTGAAGTTGAATAAAAAAGAATCATGAAAGCAAATCATTTTTGAGGCTTTGACTAACTCAGATGAACAATTTTCTGAGCTTTTTGACTTTCTGAACATCTTGTCCACAAGATTGTCAACATTTTTCTGCTCTGGTCTGCTATGATGGATATGAAAGTCAGGAGAAGGCAAAGAGTAAGATCATCATCGTAATGAGGATAAAGAGGGCAAAAAAGGGAATAAGAAGAGAGGAAGAAGAAAAAAGTGGAAAATATTAGTTGTTTTTGTTGTTGTTGAAAAGCTACTTACAAAGTCATGATGGCTTATAACTGAACAGATCAGCTTACAAGTATCATTCAACATTGAAATACGAGTTCTTTTTTTGCCACTTTTTCCTCTCGTTATTTCACAGCATTTTTTGCTGCATTTCGTGATGGATGATGATATCAACAACAATCTTTTATAAATCAACTTGAAGAGTGTGCAAAAACGATTTGAAAATGAGCATGAAAAGAGTCGACGAAATGATTAGCGAAATAAAAGTTGAACTAAAAGTTTACAATCTTATTGTTCCAATCAACTTTACTGTTCAGTCTACTTCAACCATTCAAAATGATCATCAAGCTAAACGAATGTTAAACGCAATCTTGACATTGAAGTCGAAAAGTTTAAAAGTTTTTTCGAAAAAGATCCAAATTCTTTCGAGAAATACAAACTTGAAACCTTTCTATTTGACCATATATCAAATTCGAGATGAGGTGATCTTTTGCTTAATGTTCATGAATATTCAAAGTTTTTTTTCTTTCGAAAACATTCAGTTCGTCATTCTCAAGTTTTGAGATAGATTAAGGCTTTTGAAGTGACGGTGTTCGGTTTTATATTTGAATTTTTTATATTTCCATTTTAGCTTTTTGGTTTGCTCAATTTTTCATTGACCAGCTTAGTGAACCAAATCATAAGATGGACGGAAAATGTTTTTCTCGTTAGAATTGAATTTGCGTTACTTTTGCTCTAATTATTTCATTTTTTCTCCTTTTCTTCATTCCATTGGTGAGATGAACGAGTCATTGTGAAGGTTTTAATGTTCCTATGACTTGATAAGCTACTAGAAAATAATCAATCATATCAACCTAGACTTGAACATTTAATCTCGTCACTTTTTTTCTGTTTCCCACTTTTCACTTCATTTTCCTTTTCTTCTTCCAACTCTTTCTCCTTTACTTTTCTTTCCATTCCTGAAGTTTGCTCATAAACCCCTGAAACTCTTATTCATAACCAACTCGTTCACTCGACAAGATGACAATTTACACCAAAATAATCTTAAACAGAATAATAAGGTTAAGAAGGAAAAAGGAAAAGAAAGCTCGAAAAAAAACTTCTTATCAAGTTAAGTGCAAAATAACAACTTTGAATATTGATGAACATTGATAGTTTGCTATATCCAGAAAAGCCATAAGACGATAAAAATACAATCACAATCAGCATGAAACATTCCCAGAAAAATTAAGAAAATAAGAAATTCTACGAAAGAATTTTCAGAAAAAATCTCAAATCAACAATCATTTTCTTCCAAAGCAATCATCAACTAATCATGATCAACTCATGAAACAAAAAGTCCATGAAAATGAACTTTTCAGAAATGTTTGTGTTTGTAATTGAAAACTTGTTCAACGAAAAGAACTTGAAATTTTTCAATTTTTTCCACTTTTTTCTCAATAATGTTGAGCACAAGATGATCATGATAAAGATGATAATTGGTTGAATAAAGCATTTGAAGTCACTTGAATTTTCCTGTTCTTTTCGCATCATAAGAGCATCAAGAGAATGATGATGAGCATGATGCAGAGTCACATGTAAATCACAGTTGAAAGAATTGAGAAGGTAAAGAATTATCTAAAAGAATAAAATGCTCTGGAAAATGTTGATTTCAACTTATGTTTTCTTCCTTTACCCTCATCATGGAAGATAAAGTGTTTACCATTTGTATCTTTTTCCTCTTCACTTTCCATCTTCATCTTGTTCTTACTTTTTTACTTTTTTTTCTTCTCTTTTTTCCTTCTTTTCTGTATCAATTGGTTATTCGATTATACAAAAATATAAATATTTTTTCACTCTCTTGTTGTTGCTCTCTGCTATTACCAATGTTTTGTGTTTTTTTTATCTTATCGTTTTGACTTGAGTTGGTGGTAAGACATTAAGACTTAAGTAACGAAATCCATCAGCAAAAACTTTCAATTTCTTACCTCAATTTAAGTTAAACTGTTAACCATTAAAATTGACTTTGCTCATTCACTTACTTTTCCTGCTCTTTTGTCAGCTTCTTTTTTCTTCGTACTTTTTGTTTTCTCGTCGCAAGCTTTATCCTTTTACTCTTTAGTTTACAATCATTTCTTGTTTTGTTTGCCTGTCAACTCATTTGCTGTATATCATATTGTTTTGCGAGATATTTTGTTGATTTTTTTTCTCTTCTTTTCCTTCTTTTGTTGGTTTCTTTTGCTCAATCTTTTAGTGTTTTCTTGATATCATCTTAATCTATCCATTTTCATCTTTTACGTTTTCACTTTTCTATCTTTCTCTTTTATCCAACAGAATCAATGTTTCTTCTTGATGATGGATCACTTTTTTTCGATAAAGTTTCACTGGATCATACTCGATGGAAATATCGATGTACAGTTAAAAATAGACTGACTGGTGAACAGATAAATAGTTTAACATGGTCTAAACTCATTATCACTGGTAAGTTTCAATCGTGATCAGACAAATGTTTTAATCTTACAGTTGGAACATTTGCAAAACGAATCCATAAAAGTTTGAAATCTTTTGCATCTTGATCGGCTTAACGTGCTATTGATGACATCAATCAGTTGAATAAGTTTGATATCTTATCAAGATAGTTTAGTAAAAATATGCTATCGAATAGTTGGTTCCTAAATTTTGCTAAACTTTTCAAAATTGATTTTACAATCAAATATATACAAACCGATTTTTGACTTAAAACTTTACGCGGCAAAAATAGTTCAGAATCAAAGTAAATCCGAATAAATTTCGGTATAACTAAAATTCACTTTTCGTTATCCTAAAATGAGTTTCTTGTTCATTCTATTCCCACTCCCAGTTGCACTCCCAATCTCACTCAACTCACTTTTCACTCCTGATCTCCTTTTTCACTCCCAGTCTCAACTATTTTCTCACTTCCAACTTCACTCCCAGTTTCACCCCCAATTTTCTAGAACTCACCTTTACTCCCAGTCTCCCCCTATTTCACTCCCTGATCTCACTTATATTTTTATTCCCTGATCTATTCCCTGACTTATTCCTCAATTCACTCCCTTAATTACTCCCTGTATTCATTTCCTAACTCATTCCCATGTCAACTGTGTCTCACTTATTGCACTCCCAATCCTCTTTCTCACTCCCTGTCTTACTCCTAATGAATGAATAAAATCTAATAACTTATAATTTTCATGGCGATGGTTAAATGAAGAGTAAATGTTGACCGGAAATAATCTTGACTGAATTCTCATTGTAGGTTTATTAAGAGAGAGGGAAATAGATTGAGAATAAATAATAGTTGTAATAATAATGGTAATAATAAATAATGCTGATGGTAATAATGAGGCGAGAAACACGAAAAAGGGTGACAAGTTATCATCTTTCAATTGTTCAACGATAATAATGAAAGCCAAATGATTGAAACTTTGTGTCCATTGAGTTTATCAAGTTCGAGTGTTGAAAGAGGTGGTGATGTTCAACTTCCGTTTCATTTGTTCAACCGCTCGTCACTTTCAACAGTAAACTTTTAAAGTTATCATTCACAATTCTGGTCATTATCTAATGGATAACTGATAACACGAACAAAAGTGTAACCAAGTTTCCTCTCTTTTTCCTGATACTTTGGACCAAGAAAAAAAAGTGATGAAAATAAAGATGGCAAAGTACAAAGTGACAAATAAAAGATGAAGATAAGGATGAGAAGGATGTAAAAGTAAAATATCGAGGACAATAAAAGGCATAAAGGACAAGATATTATTGCTGAAGAGTTGAACGAAAATGTTGAGTATAAAAAAATAAGAGGGAAAAGGTTCAATTATTAGAAGGAAAAAAAGATAAAATTCCGTGAATTTTTGCTTCTCAACTTTTAGCTCTCAATAAGAAGTGGAAAAAAGTGGGAATCCATCTGAGCTCAGTTTTTGGAGGGAAAGGATAGCATTTCTTGATGGCGAACTGCAATGATCATGAGGATGAAAATGATGAGGATGTTAAGTTGAGCAACACCCATATGAAATAAACAAGGATGAATAAGGTCGTTAGAAGGGAAAAGCATCTTGAAATGTTTCTGGTATGATGATGATGAGGAGAAAAAAAAGTAGAAGTAAAATCATCTTGCAGGGAATGTATATTATATAGAATTCTGTATTCTTGACATATTTTGAGAAACTTTATTTTTCTATCAAAAGATATCATTCATTCCATCTTCCATTTCTATCCTTTTTTCAGCCTGTTTTTTTTCTTCTTTTCTCTCATTCTTTTCTTGTTTCTTCTTCCAGATGCATTTCTTTCATTGCTAACACTTAGCATCTTCATTGAGCATCGTAAATGCTGGGAATGAGTGTTAACAAATAACTCTTCCAATAACATCTTTTTCCCTTTTCTTTTCACTTTTTCCTTCAACTCTTTTCCTTTCCTTATCGCCATCATTCCATTTCATTCTCTTAATCATTATCAATGGTATTCACTAATCTACAGATCTACAAATCATTGACAAATATCTCGTAAATCAAGATGTTAATGAATATTGAAAGACGAGCACAATCAAATGTACAACTCATTGAACAAGAATGAAATTCAAACCCATTGACTAGTTTAAAAATATTGAATTTCATTCCGAATACACAATTTTAAAAATCGATTTTATGAGATCGAGTTAACGAGGGAAGTGTCATAGGTGTCTCGATAATTTTCAATCAAGACCATATTCATTCGATAGAGGACAAAAAATTATGCATAGGGTAACGTCTCCCGTTTCGGAAACTTTCGAATCGTAAGTGGATTGCGATTAATCGGTTGCCACTTTGAATGCTATTCTCGATCTTCACTTACTTTTGGTTACATAGCCGTGAATCGATTTGATATCGGGTTGATTATAGAATCGATTAAGGATCGATTCTTCTGCAATATTTCAAATAAATAATCGATTGCTAACGTTTAAGCGACTAATCGGTGAATGACTCTTTCAATGACTGTGATGGCTAAATGTTAACTGTACTGGACTTGAGCTCATCTTTAATGAGGTATCGAGATATTTTATGAATTTTTCAACGTTCAATGTAGATATTTCAAAGTTAGTAACTAGCATTTGAACCAATTTGATAATTGTCATTAATATTTGGGTAAACATTACACGATTACAGGGAATCAGAAGAAACTGCTCAAGATAAATACTTTTTTTGACATTATCTTATTTATTATAATTAATGTATCATCATTATTAACATTATTGTTATTAAATCCACATGAACAGTTGGTGAAATAAGTTCATTACAATAGGATATTAATGTTACAAAATATTAACACTTTTATTCTGATAAACAATAAAGTTGATAAAGTTAATATCGTTTGCGGTATCCAATGGATTTTTACGTTCATCATCTGAACTGGGAAGGGAAAAAAGCCAAAACGAAATTTATTAATAAAAGAGGAAAAAATACATTTCTTTCTCATTACAACAGTTCTCATAATTTAATATAGCTTATATAACTGTTAACTATTCCAATGGTTAACCAACGATAATCAAAGGAGAAAAAGCGTGAGAAAAAAAATATCGATACAAAAATCAATCATTTTTATCCAACTAATAACTTGTTGATAGCAATTCAACTTGGCAACATCTGAAACACTTTAATGACTAAACAAAGGCAATAATCAACAGAAAAAAATAGATTATCATTTTCAATGAACACTGGGAGTGAAAAGTTTAGAGTTGAAATATCATTAGAGCTTGCAGAATAATAATGTTGCTAATAATGATTTATGAAAATTCATTGCACTTTTCATGGAGAAAAGAAGGAAAAATCAAAGATAATTGATCATTGATTTGGAAATAATTGCTACAAGAAATAAGTCTCACAATTCTGGTGCATTTTTTATCTCCTTTACTCCATTGAAAGGTGATTTTACCTTTTTTTTGCCGTTCTCATATCTTTATGCAGGTTTCAATGACTTTACTCATCTCATCATCTCCATGTGTACATTATTTGAATACAACATTATTATTATCATTATTAGATAATGTTATCTATTATTATCTATCTGAATAGACAGAGCATCGAGATAGATAAGATGTGAAGGGAAGCAAAAAATCGGATAAGATAAATATACTTGAGTGAATGTAAATGTATTATCATCATGAATTGATTGGGCTTTGAAAAGAGCTTTTCTGTTATCATAGATAAGGTTTCAGCTTTTACCTTAACCAATATTTAAGTTTAGTTATAGTGAACCATTTATATCTCTATATATATCTTTAGTTAGTTATACATTTCAAATGATAGGCAATTGTTTGGGAGGGAAAACTAGGGAATGATAAAAGATGAGATTCTGAAGGGATGCAAATAAATTTTCCTATCAACAGTAATGCATACCTTTTCATCATTTCACATTCATGCTTATCATTATCTTGCCATTGCTCTTTAAATAATTTGTTTGATATTAATTTATCCATTGATGGTGCAAAGAGTAAATGTTCATTCACTCAAATCTGAATAACAATGGAAAAGGTTCAACATGAATAAAAACTGTTGAAATATTTACTAGCATTCAACTATCACATCAAGAAAATTTCGTTGAAAGTTTTCTTCTTTTTCGACGTTCTAAATGTTCTGATTTAAATGGACAAAGGTTGTCCAATGGCGATGGATAAGTACTGAGTGTTTTCACCCTTGACGGTCGTTTGTGCTAACCTTTGAACCAGAGGTTCGATCTTTATGATATTCAGTCAGACGAACTCCCAAAATTGAAGAACTATAAATCCAGAGTCTTTAGGTCATTCAGTTATTTGACCTCTAATTGACTTTTGAATGTCGTTTTCTGGAAGTGAACTTTTTCAGATTGGTTGATGTTTGTTACATATTGATAACTTATGCCGTTGTGAAGATGAACAAATTTTCACCAAAAAGCATTCATTAACTGAACGGTACATAAAGACTCATCTTTTTACCAACATGATATAATATAATTGTGACAAGAAATTTTTGAATAGTTCATTTGAATAGGATTTAAGTTTTGAAACTGGTTTAGCTTGACTTTCATTTGAAGCTTTCTTGATTGATCATTTTTTGTTGTCATTTTCCTCTCACAGATTCAACCATGAAATCTGCTCCAAGAATGATTGGTTCACTTAAAGATTTGTGGATTAACATGGATCAGGATGTAACTGTTGGCTGTTTAGCTTCAGCTGATCCAGTTCCAGTTTATTATTGGTTTCGTGAAGGACCGCGAAATTCAATCAATTTGCTCAAACATTCCCAATCACCGTCAGTTTCATCGAGTTCATCTTCTTCCCAATTGACTCTCCAATCACATGGACCAATTTTATTTTTACGTTCAGTTCAAATTCAAGATTCAGGAGTCTACGTTTGCCTGGTAAACAACAGTCTTGGCCAAGATCGCCTTCGGTTTAAACTAAATGTTATTGGTAAGTCAAACCCAAACTCTGAAAAAAGAGAACAGAAAAATTATAATAGATTGTAGTAAATTTTCAAAAAGCTTTGGATAAAAAGTGAAATTAGAATCAATTTAAACAATTGTTTTACTATTAAAACAGTGCAAATGACGTCTAATTTAGTTGAAACATGCTTTTGAAAGCCAAATGAACAAAAATTAATTTGCTCAACAAAAAGGACAATTAACTTACCTATTGAGGAAAATTGTGGAAACTGTTGAACAGAGTTACATTATTTTCAGCTTTTGAGTCGTAAAAAGCTGTTTAAACAGTCTTGATTAGTTTGTTCAACAATTTCAATCCTTTATCAATAGTACTGGTACTTTTGTTGTTCACTCACATTGCAATACAAATTTTATTATTGAGTTATTCAGTTGTGTTATGGCTTTACAAACCAATCTAGTTACCCTTAGGGTTAACATTACATTTTGTCAGAAAACAGTTGAAATAGATGAAAATAGGCAAAATAATCACAATATTTGTTTCCTTTTTTCATCTTTTTTTTGCTGCCTTTTCCTACCTTTCACCTTTATTATAATTATTTGCCTTCAACTTGAACCTCTATTCAGATTATAATTTGTCAAAATGTAACGCTTTGAGCACTTTTGAATTCCATTAGTTTTATAGTGAAATCAAAGATGAAGCAAACAGCAAATAATGGTAAACATTTGACAATATCATGAGGAAAAAAAGCAGCAGCAAATTTTAAAACTCTTGACATTGAATTGTAATAAGATTTTTTAGTTTCAAGTGAAAAATAACGGAAAATGTTGATTGTCAGTTGAATATTCATTGAGTTGAAAGTTAATTAAGAGTTGCTGTGATGAGAATTGTAGCTTTTTTAAGGACAATTAGCAAGCTGATTGTTTTGATTGTTTGGGTAACTACATTATTTTGGTGGAAAGAGAGAGAGAGAAGAGTTTGGATGAAAATGTTGATTAATTAATGATATTTGATATGATAAATTATTCTTTAGACAATGTTGTGTTTCGTTTTTTCCCTCTTGTTGCTTGCTTGCTGTCTTGTTTGGTTGGCTGTTGAGTGTTTTGTTAATTAAGACCATCTCAAGTTGACAGGCCAAAGTGAGTCTATTAAGTTGCTTGACAATTAATTTAAACAATTAAACATTCATTGATTATGGTGGTGATGATGATGAGAATGTAATAAGATTGAATAGTTGAAACAGCTTTGTTGTACATGGCAACCTTTATTATCACTTGGTCTTTGACTTGAATCTTGTGTTGCTGCCTTAATTGTTAATGTTGCCTCATTGATGTTTAGCATTGTAAAGGATAATGATCAGTGATGGTGATGATGATCCTGGTGAAAATCACTTCTTGATTGATATGTCATCTTATCGGATAGTCTTTGAGCGAAATGAGATGAAAGTGAAAAAATCGTCTCCTTGTTCACCAGATATTTAATTTACTCCGGGTTAATCATTATTTCAATCGCTCTTTTTTCTTGCTTCTTGTCATTCACTTCATCAGGGAAACTTTTCAATGAAAAATGAAGATAATGATGATGATTATTAGGTTGAGAATATTAGGTTTGCAAATGTTAATCAGGCTTCTAGTTAAAGGTAATTTCATCCAACTTTTAACAGCTAAACTTTAAAATCATCAGGATAATCGGTAAACATTCATCCATCATTGAACTAATTTATTGATTGTTCAGTTTTCTGCTGCCTTTTTGTCACTTAATTCAATCATTTTATCTTCTTTTTTACTCCATTCACATCATCATCTGTATTTAATACATTCTAGTTAATTACATTCTTTCAACTTTTCTAGTCTATTCAATTTTTCAAATTACCTTAACAACATTTCAAAGGCAATCTTTTTTTCCACTCAAGTAAAAGACACTTAACACTGGTTTTTAGTTTGTTAATCGTTACTTTTGTTTAAACTGCTTCTTTGGTTTTCCTCCTTAAATTTCCTGCTTAATTGTTGAAGATGATAACAACAAAGTATTACTCTTTGAAATTTAATCAAGTAATAATGTTGATAAGCGACTTCTTTCCAGGTTTAATAGTATTTTAAACAGCAATATTCAATGTTTCTCATCTTCTGCGTTTCCATACTTTTTCACGTCCAACAGAGCCATTAACTGTATCAATGAGACCCTCGCAGTTGTACAGACGAAGAGAGGGTGAACCTGCTTCAATTGATTGTTTAATTAAGCCTAATCGTGATCATCATATGAGCCTTTATACATTTGAATGGTTAAAAGATTCAAAGCCATTAACATTCACATCTCGAATATCATTAACCAGTCGAAACAAGTTACGAATTTTGTCAGTTGTACGAGAAGATAAGGGAATGTATCAATGTATAGTCAAAAGTGAAGGAGCCTTGAGACAAACAGCATTTTCAACACTTCATCTTCACATTGAAGGTAAGGTTACACCAATTGTTTCATCGCTGTTGGTTTGTTTCGTTAATCACTGATCAATATTTTTCCATCCAATTTATGATTGTAGAAGAAGCGCCAAGATTAATGACAACTTTTAAAAGTCAACTTTTAGAGGAAGGTTACTCATTAAGCCTTAAATGTAGTGCCAATGGAAGTCCATTACCACAAATAAAATGGTCATTATATCATAAGACAATTGACAGCAGGGTTCATCGGTCTCGTTATCGTATTGGTGATTATGTTGACACTAATGGACACATTGTTAGTTTTCTTAACGTTTCATCCATCACACGGGAAGAAGGTGGACTTTACAGTTGTATAGCATTTAATGATATCGGACAGTCGGTATATTCAGCACCAATAAGCATCTTGGGTCCTCCAATGGTTCATCCAATGAGCAATGTTACCATACTTTCAACTGGAAGGTTATCCATTGATTGTCCATTCTCAGGTCATCCCATTGGTACCATAACCTGGAAAAAAAGTAAGCAAAAATCAAAACATTATTCAAAATGAAATTCAAACATTTCAAGTGCAATAGTAACTCACCTTAAATAAACTAAATGCTAAATATTTAAGTATATAAACTACGAATAATAATTAGAAGAAATTATTAATTAAAAGATGTCTGATGTTAATTTATTTATAAAATTTTTGAATCATAACAGATTAAAAATGATCCGATACAAGTTGTAATCCATTCCTGTCTATCTAGTCTCAACAATTTAAAGAGCGGGATTAATTTCCCTCCTTTTATTAATTAATCCTTTCATTCGTGAGATGGCGACAAAAACAATGAGAAAAATTGTTTTCATTTTAGTTTTGTTGATTAATTATTGATGGTCAATTTATTGTTTGCTTTTTTCCCCAATCGATACAATCATCTTAGATGGTCATCCTTTACCCATATCACGTCGAGTCTCTCGTCATTCAAATGGCACTCTTCAACTGGTTGACGTTCATTTGGATGATCAAGGATGGTATCGGTGTGAAGTATCTAATGGCCAAGAAACTGCCCAGGGATCACTTTATGTTCACATATTAGGTAATTATTTTTCTATTTTATCATTATTTTATAATCTAAAAATATAATACCAGCCTAAAATATTGTTATCTTTATTAACAATAATAATATAATGACTCCCTGTTGTTGAGATAAATCTATTTGGACTCATTTCTTTTCCTTTTTTCTTCCTCTTTTACTGGTTGAGACGTTCATTTTCATTTGGCATTGCAAGAAAAAGTCGAGGATGAGAAAAAGGAAAGGACAGATAAAGAAGACCAGGAAGATAGATAAAAAGATGAGGATGGGAAAAGATGCTTTCAGACAAAAACTGATGTCATTTTTACCTCTTTCACAGCTTACCCAAACATCCATAGATAGACCATTCTAACCAATTAAGATATTTCTATTGTGTCTTTTGTTTCCTCTCTGCTCTTTTTTTCTCCTCTTTCACTCTCCCTTTTTCGTACTCTTCATCTGTTTATCTGAAGAAGATGTTAGAAGATGGAAAACGATGATGATGATGAAAGGAGAAGTGGTAAAAGAAAAGTAGAGAAAAAAAAGAGACAAGAGTTTTCTTAATAATGGTCAATCTTTGGTTGATTTTATCCTCAATGAAAATGGTTGCTTTTGTGATATTAACTTAACCTAAAGCTGCTTCTTTCTAATTCTCATCATCATCATCAACATCAAAATCTTCCATTACCAATAAACTAGAGGCTAATTGATGATGAAGTTCAAACCAACAGTATTGACTTGTTCACGTTTGAGGTTATTCCTTCACTTTCTTTTTACGCTGGTTTTTGCCATTGAAAGATGCGGATGAAGAGGAGGTGGAGAAGGAAATAGTTAACTTGCAAGAAATGA
This sequence comes from Tetranychus urticae, assembly GCF_000239435.1. Next base: position 602,019 of record NW_015449938.1, read on the forward strand.
AAATATGGACTGACCAAAAGGAAGATGATGTGTCTTTCAACTAAGTTGCATCATCCATCAAAGTCTTCATCATTCTAGTCATCATTAAGTCAAATCTATCGATACCTTTTTGATATTTGATTTCAAACAACTTCTCATTAGACATTTTGATTTATCATTTTTACCCAGTTAATCAACGCGTCCTTTTCCCTTCCTTTTCTGTCTGCGTTGTCCACAATTTGAGGCACTTTCGTTGTGTACAAATATTGCTTAAAATTAACTCTTGATTGTGATTGAATCATATTCGCATGATTTGATACATTATTTTTTATTCGCATTTCTAGTTTTTTCTCTCCGTTTTCATTCTTCCTCTTCACTTTCCTGGTAACATACAATTCCCATAAGTGATTGTTGATGTTAACCTGATAGTTGATTGGTTTTTATACAGTTAAATGTTACCAGGGTAAAAACATTTAACCAACAAAGTTAATACTAGTTAATATAATATTGTATTTATTTTGGTTAAGAGTCCAGTTTATCTTTCCTGAGTTGTTTTTTATTTACTCCATCTTCATCATCATCTTGATCTTGCTCTTGTAAAGGTTAAACAGAGTGAAGTTAACATTTGCCCTTGAGATAATCATAATTAGAGTAAAATGACTTCTATTTGAAGTGATGATGTTATCCATCTTGATTTAACTTTTGTATTACTTTACTTGCCATCATCATCAACTTGATCTCCGTTTACATCATCTTTAATATAAGTCTTAAAACTTGGTAGACTTTGAATTAATCTTGTTTTTATATATTTAATTTGGCAATGGCAACAGATTAATTCAAAGTTTAATTTGTGTATTTTTGTGTGAGAGTTCACCAAAACTAATGCTCTGGACACATTAATGATAATTTATTAACAAACTTTGAAAAAAAGTAGCCATTTTAGCTCTGAATTAGAAGCGAACCTTTTTTATTTCAAAGGAAGATTCCAAATTGAATTGATGACGATTCTCATTGAATTCAATTTTCTTTGTAAACTTGAAGTAACATGATATTACTGTAGACTAATATCATGTAAGAATGATAATATAAAAACAAACTAGCAACTATATTAGATGTTAAGTTGATAAAGATGATCAAACTAAATGACCATAATAATGTTAATGATATGTTTAAGGTTCTTCATGTATATAAAGGTCATTCGTTTATTCTTTAAAGATAATTGTAGTCCCGAAATAATGTAATAGTTAACTACAGAAACTTAATGATTCTCTAAGGAAAAGTCCATGAAGCTTTTTTGTCTTCTAAATGTTTATGTTGGTAATATTTTGCTTGCTTAATTGTCTCTGCTAATAAAATGCTTTTAATTATTGCTACAGGTAATTTGAAACAATATCAATTTCGCCTACTACTTTCAATTTACAGTGTTATGTAAATTCTGTAGACAAAAAAATTCTTATTAATTGTTAAGATTTGATTTGTTTGATTTTATTCCAGAGAGGCCGGTTATTAATCCATTCATGTTTGGTTCCGATTTGACGGAAGGAATGAGAGCAACAGTCGTTTGCAGCATTTTATCAGGAGACCCACCATTAACATTCACTTGGCTCAAGGAAGGTTCGCCTGCTTCCATGATTCATGATGACATTGAAGTATCTAGTTTTTCCGATTCCGATTCCAGTTTCAGAATCAAATCGGTCAAAAGATCCCATTCTGGAAACTATACTTGTGTTGTTTCATCTTCAAACATCTCATCAAATTACACAGCTGAAATGATTGTTAAAGGTGACATTTTGGCGTTTCTATGCTTTTAAAAACTGTTATTAATTTTTCTTATTCTTGTTGGTTAATTGTTGCAGCTCCTCCTAGATGGATAATCAAACCTGAAGATGGTTACTCGCTATTGCGAGGTCGTAACATTGTCATTGACTGTCAAACTGATGGTTATCCACAGCCAACTCATCAATGGAAGAAGGTTAAAACTGGAATTAAACCTTTTGATCATTCGGGTCGTGAATTGGTTGGGATTGTTTCTGGTCCTCATATTCAAGTGCTTGAAAATGGATCAATATCTATTGTTGGGATAACCAAGGAAGATGATGGTGTTTACATTTGTGAATCAAGCAACAATGTTGGTCCACCTTTGTCAGCTACTACGCGTCTCACTGTCCATCAACCTGTCAAGTTTAACAAAAACTTTGAACTAATTGAAGCAAACAAAGGAGACTCGGTAATGTTGAGTTGCTTAGCTTCTGGTGATCATCCGATAACTCTATCTTGGATTCGAGATAGAGAAATTGTGATTCCCTTTACCGGACCTGGTGATAACGATATCAAGATTGAAGAGGAGCGAAGTGACGATGGACTTTTGAGTAAAGTAATTTTAGGATCAGTTGATACAGTCGATTCAGCCTTTTTCACATGTCAAGCTCAAAATGTTTATGGAGCAGACGAGAAAAATATTCAATTGGTTGTCCGAGGTCCACCTGAACCACCGACAGGCCTTAAAGTGGGTGAAATTAAAAGTCGAGCTGTTGCACTGTCTTGGCTACCAACAGTCAATGGAAACAGTCCGTTATTAGGTTACATCGTTGAATACACGACATCAAATGGTAAAATGTTTAAATAATTGCCATTTGTTATCTCTTAATTTTCCTTTCTCTATTTTTCCTCAATAACCACACTCAACTGATTAATTATCCATTAGTTTGTCTATAAATGGTTCCTAATCTGTTAACTATAAACTTGCAACCATCTCAATTAACTATAAGAGTGTACAGTTTAACCAGCTTTTCAGATCTTCCATTCCCTATTACATTCATCATTGGCTCAATTCAATTGCTTGTTTTTTACTTCACTTTTCTTGTCAATTGTTGGTCTCATAATAATGATGATCTGTTTTTTTCTTCTTCCTCTTCTCGTCCCCTCTCCTTGAATTGACCCAATCAATCAATTAACCATGAAAAGAAACTTGGACCAATTCCATGGAGACAGCTTCCGTTGATCCTAAAGATTTGTCAGTTGTTATTACAAGCTTAATGCCGGAAACATTGTATCGATTTCGAGTTATTGCTCAAAATGCTCTCGGTCGAAGTAAACCAAGCCAGGAAACCATCATTCGCACTGAAGAAGAGGGTAATTTTTTCCATCTCAATCATCTAATAATCGACATTTTCACCATTATTCATTGATTCTAAAACCATTGAAAATTATGTTGTCAGGTAAAGCTATTTGGCGGTGAAAAAATGCTATTCAATTTTTTTCACTTACACTTGTTCAACTAATTTTCACCTTACAAGTATCAATAATAACGATAATGATGATCTAGTTAACAAACTGGGCTCATTATTATTACTGAAAAGGGGACAAAAAGAGGAAATAATTTACTTTTTTGATTAATAGAATGATTGTGAAAACAATCAACAACTGTTTACTCAACTTTTTTCCCTACCCAATCAATTGCTTGAACATGCTTTAGTTGAAGTTTCTTTGTATAAGCTTATTTGTTATCGCCATCATCATCATCCTTATTTTTATCATGTCTCATCATCTTCTCTTCAAATATGTGTATGCACAAACAGTTAAGGATGATAAATAAATTAAATTCCTTATTTAACCTTTATTCATTGACAGTGTGATTAAGATTTACCTTGCTTACCTTCCCATTCACCAACTAATAGAAACTTGCCTTCCCTTCATCAACATTATCATCATTATTATCAATTTTCTAGCCTCTTCATAGTCTATCAGTATTTTTTTCCCTCTTTAACTCATTAGAAGTGGAATTTTCTTCTTCTTCCTCTTCTCATCTTTACTCCCAACATTTATATTACTCACCTTTGATATAAGCACTTGAAGTGATAAATAAGACCCAAGGAAATTCCTTAACCATTATTTCCACAGCATTTTTTCCCTTTCTTTTTCACTTTCCTCTTATCTTAACTTGTTGACCTTATATTGGATAAGGTCAAGAAAGTCGTTAACCAACTCTTGCTTTGGTCATCATTCAATTCTCGAGAGTGAAACTGTTTTTTTTCCTCTTCTTTCACCATCATCATTATATTTACTTTTATTGACTTATATCATATTTGAATTTATCTTAATCTATTGCAAGTAGCAGTCTATTGTATTATATTGAACAATTGATGATCCCAATTTGCATATTATGAAAATCAACAAATTTTTTCATAAATATATAGCTATTATGATAATTTTAACTGTGAAAATGTCAGATTACAATATTGCATTTGAATCCAGTTTTTGTATTTTCAGAAACTTGTATCATTTAGTTAAACGTTTCTTTCATTTTTTCTCTAGCCCCTAATGAAGCACCGACAAATGTCCGAGCTGAAGCGTTAAGTTCACGGTCTTTAAGAATCTATTGGTCTAATCTTAGTCGGAATAGGAAAATTGATGGCTTTCATATTGGCTATCGAAAAAGCACTGGATTTAACTCAATGAGAAACTCATTTGACTTTGTTACTCTAAACCTCAACGAGACTATGAAAGGCTTGGAAGAGCTTAATTACAATCTTACGGATCTTAAAAGAAGCACAAAATATGGAATAATTGTTAGGCCGTACAATAAAAAAGGATTAGGCGTTCCATCGGAAGAGGTTTATGGTCAAACACTTGAATATGGTAAGTCGGACTTTCTAAGTTTGACCTTTTTTATTTAATTGGTAGTGTCATCTATTGGTTGTATTTGAAAGCTAAATCAATTGAAGTTTATCAATTGACTTCAGTTGCAATTCAAATTAATAATTTTTTTCTCTCTTTTCGTTTTCTTTCATTTTTTCCTTTGTAGATCCTCCTGGTGAAGTAACTGCAAGAGTAACTGGTGTAACTCATCGATCTTTGACTATTAAAATTGAAGGTACTAATCAAGAAAATCCAATCAGTGGTTTTATTGTAAATTACAAGAGCAACACGGAAGATTGGGAAGAGGTCAAAATACTGGGAACTAGAACAAATTTTGTGCTTGAAAATTTAAGATGTGGTACAAAATATTCAATTTCAATTACTCCTTATAATAAAGCTGGTCCTTCACCTGATACCAAGATGTTTCATGCAACAACTTCTGGTGGTGGTAAGTTAATTGATGCAATTGGAAACGTTTAATTGATATTGGCATCGTCGTTTTTTCATTTACTATAATTTCAAGATTAATCAACATTGTTTCTCTCAAATTATCTAGTGCCTTCATCTGGACCTTTGGAAACAGTGATAAATGTTAATTCAACAAGTGCCTTGATCGATCTAAGTGCCTGGAATGAAAATGGTTGTCCCATTATATCTTTTGTGATTCAATACAAGCAACATTTTCAAAATGATTGGATAATGTTTTCCAACAATATCATGCCTTCACAAGGAAAATTAATCCTCATTGATTTGATTCCAGCAACTTGGTATGATTTACTTATGATTGCTAATTCAGAGCCAGGAACAACCGAAGCTCAATATTTATTTGCCACTCTTACTTTAACCGGAGGTAAGATTGAATATTTTCAAGTTCTTATCAATTCTATTAACCAGGTTATTTAATCCGTTTCAATTTCCATTCATAAAGGTACGATTCCTCCTCTAACATCAACTTCCTACTCTACTTGGGAACTAAGTTTTGGTGATCCTGTAATTTTGGCTCCAATCCTGTGTGCGTTTATAGTGTTTATTGTAATCTTTATCACAGTTGCCATACTTATGTCAACCAAACACCAAAGAACTGATGCATCACAAGAGACCTGTAAGTTGATGATATTTCAGGGTTTCAAATGCTTCTGAAACTTCTTAAGTTAAATTGATGTCTGATATTTAGTTTATTAATAATAATGAATAAATTTGGTTAAAAACTTCTGTTTTTCTCTTTTCTCAAATGCTCACAGATAACAATAATGAGCGAAATAAAATGGAAAGCTTATCAATGTCATCTTTTGCTCTTCCAGTTGAATCCTCTGGAACAGGTAGGCTAAAAAATGAACTGCATGATAATCTTTATGATGCACATGATTAACTATTTTATCTTATAATAACATCCATCTTTTTCATTAAAATAGGTAAAAAGAATTATGAAACAGTTCAATGTAAAGCAACTTATGGATCTTATTATACCTCACCTTATGCTGCCAATAGACTTAACTTTTGTGAACAAGAGATTCCATTAAATCAGCATCATATTCAAAGGCATACACGAATTGATAGTGAATCCCATTATGATGATCTTTTAACACGAAATTATCGATCAAATTCACCTGATTAATTTTTCAAAAGGCAAAATGGATCAAAAAGAAAAGATTTATATGAAAAAATCGCAAAAAAATTAAGCTTGAAGTGAAAATTGAATGATTCAAATTGAATCTAGCACTGTTGATCACATGGTATTAACAAGGCGCATTTTACAAATAATCACTACAATATTTGAATAAATAATGTTGAATCCAGTTGATATCCGGGTATTGAATAGATTGAAAATTTAGTCATATAAATCTATGTAAATATGAATTAGCAAA